>MASP02000482.1:0-93628 GCA_001693025.2 Colletotrichum lindemuthianum
AAAGAAATGAAAAAAAGAAAGTGCCCAAAAAACCCCCCCCCCCCCCCCCCCCCCACTTACCGAACGACACAGGATTACCACGCATGGCGGACGACGAGCCACCGGGAAGTTCATCAGAAGCCAGCAGCACAGTCAGCGTCAGTCAGCACCTGGTCTGCAATAGTAGAAACGAAAAAGCTGGCAAATCACCGAGAAGTACTCCACCCGCGCCGCACCTGTGTTGACTTTCACATCTCGCTGGTGACTCAGATAACGGCAGGGAGTACGGGTACGGTTCCGGGATTCGGCCGGAGTGGGTCACACCTGCCCGGCCCCTCCTCGACCGGCCGGTTCTGCTACTGACCACGGACAAGAGGTTTTTGCAAAAGTCTAGAGATTCGTACGGAACGAGTGCTTCTCTTACCCCCCTACAAACATTATTCTCTCACGTGTACCTACCCGATACCCATTAATCTCAGCCTTAACAACTTCTAGACTATTTTTCCTGCTGAAACTCCCCCTTTGTGAAGCCCCACCACACAAGACTTCCTCTCCTCGGGTTCTGATCATGATCAAAATCATTCGTACCGCATGAACGGTTCATGCGTGGCGCAGGACGAGACCAGGACCCTGCTTCTCGGTTGAAGCGGCGGTCGAGACGGGGACGGGACGTAACCTTGCCTGGGGTGCCCTTACGTCATGCAAACAAAACTTGGGCCGCGGGAGGAAAGGAAGGGCCTGGCCATGAATCATGATTACAGACGGCCAAGGGTTGGCCTACGCAGTAATGCGCCTCGAGCTACCTGCCCCAAAGTCCATGCCAAAATAGTGGACTGTCGATTGTGATTTCGTAGTCGACTCTAATTATTAACGTTGCTTAGTCTATGCATGCTAAGCGGTGCATGTTGGTATCTAATAGTACATGGCTGAATGAAGGTATCTTTCCCGTTATGTCCCCAGTGATGCTCATGATGTCCGGTTCTCCGATGCACCGAGCCCTCGCCGGAGCTTGCCCGTGCCACCAAATGAAATTAGTAATGCTACGTATGAGTCGTTAAATAGTCCTGAATCGCTTCTTAAGCAACCATTATCATCCTTGATCTTCATCCTTCTGAAGGTGATTTCTTTGCCGCCTGACTGGATCTATCAAAATGCTGCGAGTGTTCAAATAACATATCGTGTCGTAGTTGCAGATGTTTACGCTCTCTGGCCGCAAAAGCGTCTGATATCGATGTCGAGACCAGTCGTTATACCATCCAGGCGGCGACGACGATCCAGAAGACAGATAAGAGGTACCGATAACTTTGAGAAGATCCGCCAGTGCTGTCGGAGGCCCCATTCATAAGAAGAGCATCTAGAGGGTTGACCGGAGGCTTTGACGTCACAGCGGGTGTGTTTTGGGGAGGCGGCGCCACATTGGTGGTCGTAGAAGTGGTGATTGTTGTCGGTGCCGGTAAGGGAGGTGGCGGTAAAGGAGGTAGGGGCGGTGGCGGCGGCGGAGGTGGAGAAGGGGGTGGTATGGCTGTATTCGGAGGAGGGATAGCTGGAGGCGGACTCGGCGGCGGCAGAGGTGCAGAAGTGGGCGGCGGAGGCGGTACAACTTTCGGCGTGCTGACTGGAGGTGGTGGTGGTGGGGGCGGCGGCGGCGGCGGGGCCGGTGCCGTTGGTGATGCCGGAGGCGGTAATACCGGTGGCGGTAACACCGGTGGCGCTGATGTCGGCAAAGGTGGAGGTGGAGGTGGAGGTGGTGCGGGAGGTGCGGGAGGCGGGGCGATAGTGCTCGGCGGTGGCAGCACGATCACCGTGGAGGTCGGCGGTACGGGCGGCGGTATTGATGTCGGTTGAACAGTAGGTTTCGGGCACAACAGGTTGATGAGGTTTCCTATCAGAGCCTGGCCGAGTACGGTGTTTGTCTCGACTTGAATGGCTTGGCAGGCATCTTGGATGTTGTCCTGCATTCGCTTCAACCCCAGCTTACACGTGGTGGAACAGGCGATGCCGGTGGTGCCAAAATCGGCGGACTCGCATCCTTGGATAGGGTTGTTGTAAGCCAAAAGGCATCCCAGCGGGAGTGATAACTGAGTGAGGAGCTGAAAGTTGGACAAGCTGAGTGAAGTATCGCCGACGCTGATAATGGTTGTAGCGGCGGAGGAGGAGGCGAGGAACAGGAACTGAGCCAAGCGCCGGCGAGGGCGCTGAAGCATGGACTTGGTCATACTTTGACGTCGTTCCTGCGTAAATCGGGGTCGTCAGGCGTCTTCGCCCTCGAAGCGAAGGAAACCGCCTTTGCCTCAACGGCCAGTCGTTCTCGGTGGGTGGTTGCTCTTTATTGGGAGGAAATGGTGTTTCTTGCCAGAGCACTGCTCAGCTAATTAGCAAGGAAAATGGTGGTTCGGACCGGACTTGACAGACCAGGGTTCGGCTGGCTGGGAGCGGGTGACTTTTGGGGTGGAGAGTGACAGCCGGCCGTGGCCGTTTGAAGGCGGCAGGGCAGTCGAAGACACGAGGGTCGAAACGTCTCCCGTGTCAGAGGCGGATGGGAGTGACGGCACGATCGGCTGGGGGCAGCATGGTCAAGGCGGGAACAGGGTCCGGCCAGGGTCGAGGAATTGAGCTGCAGCTGGAGCTGGGGCTGGAGCTGGGGTTGGGACGACCAAGCGCCCGAATATCAAGAGGAATGAACAAGGCAACGTGATGACTGATTGCGGAGCGTGCCAGTGAGTCCGCGATGCGGACCGAGTCACTCTGGTTGATGCCCGTCTGAGGTTTGATGACGATACAACGAAATGACGTCGTGCTTGGTGTCTGTGTAGTTGAAGCTTGTACGTCTATGCTAGGCGTTGACGAGCTGGCAATAGATCTGTTGCTCTACGAGTACGCAAAAGAGGAGCGCAAAGCCGACAGCAGATAAAAGTTGGACGAAGCAAGCTGAACGGCCAAGAGAGGAGGTCTTGACGATGCCGTTATCACCGATGAGCGTGGGTGGTGAACAGCGGAGGAGAGCAGGTAAAACACACAACGTGCAAGGTGGATGTCAGGCGTTGCGCGCGGGATATTCCCGCGGCAGCAGTGTTCGTCCCCGAAAACACCAGACGGGCACGGTTTGTCCGAAGGCTAACAAGCTCAACTGCAGTCAGACAAGACGAGCACGGCGTCGATATGAGTGTAGGGTCTCGAGAGACAGGTGGTGGCACCAGTGGGCGCGTGCGTCGTGTGTCGTGGTCGGTCCGGACAGAGTCTGTTCTGTGTGCAGGGCGAAGAATGCAGAAGAAGGGCAAACACCGAGCAACGAAGCAGCTTCAAACGTTGTCCGCTGACCTGAGGTGGATGGAGAGGTGGTGAAACGGGCAGGAGATGCTGTTCGCTGTTCGCTGGTCACTGACACGCAAACAACTCAACGCTGCTGTGACGGTTTGACGGACCGCAGATCTTTGTCCACTGGTAAGGTACGCCGGACATGAAAGACGCAGAGGAGAGGCCCGTCGTGCCTGGCGTTGTTCTTCAAGGGTAAACTCTGTGCTCCGGGAACTTGCATCATCTGCTGTCCGTCAGTTGATTCTTTCCCTGGATGCGAACCATCTCAGCTTGACTTGAGCGATGACCAACTGCATGTCGTGGACTCGTGAGCGATCCAAGGCGAATGGACGGCCAAGATGGACTCGATGGGCTTGCGTCCAATCCGCAGTTTGTCCGCATGCCTTGCAGTTTCGGGATTGGCGCATCTAGGACAACGATCAGTCGACATCCGACATGACATTCGACATACGACAGGTTGATAGGGTGCCATGATGTCTATTCCAACTGCAAGCTGTGACGCAGGAGGTAGGCCGAATGCCCTGCACAGGAAGGAGAGAGAGGCTGCTGACGCCACTGAACAAGCAGGTGGCAGGTGGCAGGTGGCAGGTGGCAGGTGGCTGGCGGTAGGCGGTAGGCGGTAGGCGGGAAGCAGCCAGGGGAAGGAAGGACACTGGAAAGAGCCATGGAAGAGCCACTGAGCGGTCCGAGTCACGGCAACACGCGAGAAACACGAAACACTTTTAGCGTTTGAACCCCTGGTGGGTCTGTGATTGGCCCCATGGCCCCCCCCCCCCCATGCCGCCCATGCTCACATTTACTTCCGTTCACTGTGCAGCTCCGGTGTAGCGCCGTGTACACCTGAGCCAGTGCTACGCAGTACATCGCAGGGTAATTAATTACTGTGCAGATACCTTAAAGTAGGTATCAATGTCCAGAACGTGGAGCCACCTGGCGACAGATAGAGGGAGAGATAAAGACCTACTTACTGGCGAAGATGGATCACTGAGCTGGTCCGCCACAAGAGTCAAAATAGACCGATGGTCCTTACGGCCATGTCATGTTCAATGCCGTGGTTGCCAGCTTTCGTCCAGGTCGTTGAACAAGAGGTGTATGTTTCGTACACGGTATTAGTTGGCATGTCGAAGTTGGACACCCCATCACGACTACAACTGGGAATACCCAGAGCCTGAACCCGAATCGCTGATATTCCATTTTCCATTGAACCTACCTAGTACTTCCTTTCGAAAGAAAATAATCACTCGCTTCAAACCCGCCCCAAGTAACGCTCACCAAAACAAGCCATAAGTCGGCGTCTCAAGTCTCGATAGTTGTGCATCTGCCGCCGCCGGGGAACGTCCCATAGGTCGTTTCTACTGATCTTCCAAACGAAGTCGTGCCACAGCTGAAGTGATCGACCGAGGGAGCCCAGGAGGAATCGCATCAACAGCACGAATGGAAACCACCCCAGTCGGGTTTCCAGATATAACATGATGCAATCGCAGAACAAGGCCCATTCCCGGTCCGTTAGCGTCTCCCGTACTTTGGTCGTCCATCCAGGAAAGAAGTTGTCTTCCGTCTCCTCCCACTGGGGACATGATGAACTGTCTTCGTCGCTCCACCGGCGTCGCTGAAAGACCATGCGCCGTCCCAGTAGATCGTCAGGGTGCTCCATCAACAGCGCAACGTGCCTTTCCGACTCCAACAGCAATCTGACATTGTCCCTGATGAGTCGGGGCAGGTTCGAGACCGTCCGACTCCAGTCGTACATGGCCTCTTTCTGTCTGTCGTCCATGCTCTGGCCCTGAGATAACCAGAGGCGTGAGCTCAAGAGCCTGCAAGGCTCGACCGGTTCGTCGTCAGGCATTCGCTTGCACTCCATAATGCTGGTTACCCCATGGTCGTCGAAGACATCCTAGCCGTCGAATTCGTACGGTATATACATTTGCGCCCCGACGAAGACCACGTTGTATTCGGCATACAAGGCCATCATCTCATCGTCTGCAGCATCCTTGACGGCGCCTGTTATCAGTCCACACTGCGCAAAGTCGTCGTGCTGGATTTGAAGCGCATCCAAGCTTTCGCGTTTGAAATGTCTCCACGTGGTGTTGTTGTCGCCCGAGTCTTGCTGGTCGTATCCACGGTACAAGATGCTTCTTGCCCGGCCCAAGAAATCTATAATGGTGAGTTGTACCACCATAGTAAGGGACTGTAGCATCTTTCGATCTTCATCGTCCTGCCGCATGTCTTCAGCTTCTCGGCTAGGCCCAAAGACCACATCGCATCCGCAGCCCGAGGGGTCCGCACAATGACCAAGGAAACAGTCATTTTCGTTGTTGACATCAGCCGAGAAGATGCTGCGGCTGTCATCGGTGGCACTGCTGGAGTGGGCAAGAACAGAAGCTTCGTTGGAAGAAGAGGCGTTGCCCGAGTCGTCACTGGCATAGCTTTCGTCGACTTCCATCTCAGGAGACCCTTAACGATGATGTCGTTAACGATGAAGGTCAAATAGCTGCAGTGATGGCTCTGCGAATGTCATGTCTTGTCCAAATGTGGTGACTGGAGTATCAGCAAACAAGCCAAAAGACGTACATGGATGATGGACGAGCATTTCCTGCAGTAACCCCCATATCAAACCTGGCAACTGCAGTGCGGAATCTTGCGCGGATCTCGCCTGAATCCTTGGGAATGAAGATACGAATTGTTATGGTATTGTATGGAAAGAGAGAAGGCATCCGCAGGCACATTGGGTGTCGGCGTGAAGGAAGTCGCATTCGGTGTGGCATCGTTGAGGAGGAGGAGCAGTGGCAGTGGCAGTGGCAGTGGTGGCTCAGTTGAAATCTGCCTTGCACCGACTGGCCAGGCTGGGCGGTGGACCACAAACAGGTGGCTGCTGCCATTTTGATCAGGGGACCTAGTCGTCTTCGTGATGTGTTTGCTTTGATTTTGAATATAAAGCAGAGATACCAACACCTGCGTGACCACTTTGGCTATTGACCTTGGAATTCTTTAGATAAAGCCTGCGACATACATGAATTTTGCATCTTAACTACGATTACAAGTGATACTGATCAAGACACTGGAGTCTCAATATCTGGGCCTGGAGACACCCCGTATACGGTATGACAATCGGCCAAGCGGCATGAACACCTCCTTTTTGGGTATGGCCCGTCCAACTTTGCTCCATCGGCCCCGGAAATAGAGGGGCGGTTCAGGCAGCTCGGACTGCATTGTGACGATACGTTGGTGATGAAGATGTGATCAAGTTCATGATTGGACACAGCCCCGGTATGCTTGTTCGTTGGACAGGGGTTCAAGGCGAGGTCACACCATGATGCAGCGGATGAATATTGAATCAGCCCCGTATCTGCCGTGCCTTGCAGCAAATATCACCGACCCCGGAGGCAAACTTTGTTGCTTCCAGCCTTTTCGTAAAAACCGCAGATGCCCACGTTGCACACGGCTTTGGCCTCTTACTGGTCATGATATCGTCGCGAGCGTCGTGCGTCCGAGGATCGCCATGGTTCATATTCGTCGGAAACCGGTGCAGTCAGCCGCCACTCCGGTGACTTCAGAGGCCACCCCAGTCCGTCGAAAGCCCGTGAACTCGGCTCAATACCGCGTCGTCGTTACCCGCGATGACGACGAGGACGAACAGAACGCCCAAGCCATCAACCATGATGAACCCAGGCAACCTACACATGGCCAGCAGACGGGCGAACGCAAGTCTCTGATTGAGGAACACGACGTTCAACTCGTTGACAACCAGCATCGCCGGTCCTCTTCCTTGCGGGAGCCAAACGCTGAAGGTGACGTTGGGCCGAAGCTGACCTATAGCCCAAGTCCCGTCCCAGGCGCTGGCCAGAAAAGTCCCCGCGTGGCCGAATTCTCGTATAGCAACAGTCCGACCACATCGCTATGGTCCGACGACTCACGCCCGCGGATGTGGAACCCCATTTGGCTGAGAAAGACAGTCCTCGCAGCCTTCGCAGCTTGCTTCGTCTGTATGCTCCTGGCGACCGCCTTGCTGTATCACTTCTCCCTGCAAAATAATGGCCTGGGCACACAAGATGAGGCCCATCACTACGCATGGAAGTACGGGCCAACTGCTAGTGAGTTCGTCTGCCAAGCATATGCCTCGAGGAAAACTAACATGCCCAGTTCTCGTCATGGTATCAGCAATGTGGCGACAGGTCGACTACTCCAACAAAGTCTCAATGCCCTGGAAGGAGCTTCGAGCTGGACCAAAGGATGTGCATAAAACACTCCTCCTAGACTATGTCACGCCGCTCGTCACAACGAGCTTCTGGGCTGCCATTCGCAACCGACATTGGGCCGTTGTTGCGAGCATTGCTGGCTGGGGGCTCATCGTTCTTACCGTAATGTTCTCCGTCTGAGGTTGAAATCGAAACAAGGACTGACCTTAACAGACCGTCTTCTCCACCGGCTTGCTCATCCTGGAAGAAACAGTCATGACGCAATACAATACCGGCATCTCGATGAAGACCGAATTCAACGCCGACGACTTTGACTTTAGCACCATTGGGGCAGGACCGGCCCAGGTGTACTACGGCGTCAATTTCAACAACCTCACATATCCGCCAGGGACCTCGAATGATCTCGTCGTGCCCGAGCTGGAGTTCTCGAGCAGGGGCATGGCAGCGGCCAACTACACTGCCACGCTTCCCGGCGCCAACGTCGACATGAGCTGCGAGGTCTTACCAAACAGAAACGCAACCAGGGTAACTCTACCTTACTACAGCATCTTGGGAGGCTTCTGGGTCATGAACGTCACTCATCCGGAGTGCAATCTTACGAATACCATCGTCGCAGCTGGTCCCACTCACAACACATACGTGAAGCCAAACAGTACCCAAAACTACCAGGGCTTCTATCAAGACTACGTCTGCAACAATGGCGTGGACTGGAGCGGACCAATAACTCGCCCGACAGCTGAGCTGAGGGCATACAACGACGAACAGCTGACCAATACGAGTATGCCGCATCGAATGCTGTTCACCATGGTTAAGCTGCGATTCCCACCGAAAGCACCCATGATGTCCGCTCCCCCAGCCTACATGTACATCGAAAAGTTGACGGCGGTTCTCTGCAAGTACGATTACACAATGAGCACATACGACGTCAGATCCAGCACCGACGGAAGCCAAGAAGTGGTCAGGAAGAACGATTCAAGCGGCGACACGGCGAACAGCATCCCGGGTTTCCCCGGCGCCTACTTGGGCCTCGCTGTTGGCAGCTCCGCAAGGCAAATGGATTTAGGAGAGGGCGGTGTCGATTACGTCTTAACCGAACCGGTGCCATCCTTCTTCACCATGATGAAGATGAAGCTCGGTCTGGATTCCATCTCGGCCTTTATGGACCCGGACCTGCTCGTCTCCACCGCGACCGAAGTCTTCAAGGGCGTGGGAACACAGGTTCTGGCTCAGTCTGTCCTCAGGCCTGCCAACACCACCACTCTCGGTTCCGTCACATTTGTAGAGAATCGGCTGCAGGTGAAGCTCCTTTCCACCGCCTTGATGTGCTCCTTTCTTGGCATCTTGGCCATTATCAGCGCCTGGATGATCTTCATTCGTCCGCGCAACGTCGCCCCGCGAGAACCTGGCTCCATTGCCGCGACCGCCACCGTCCTCGCAACAAGCCCCCGTCTGAGGAAGCTTCTGTCGGGTCTCGGGTCAGCCCGTCGAAGCCTGATTCGCAAAGAGTTGTCTGGATACTCTTACCGAGCCTCACTTCACCCGGGACCGGAAACCACATTTGTAATCGAGCCCACGCAGGGCAAGGCAGAGCCCGACAAGAAGAACGACCAGCTTGCGCCGGCTCTCACGAAGTGGTGGCGGCCCTTGGCCGGACAGGCTTGGTTTCTGGCCTTGTCCGTCATTCTGCCTTTGATCATCGTTGCGCTTCTTGAAGTGTTGCAGCGCATGTCCAACGACCGTGACGGGTTCGTCGAAATCACCTCCAAAACGTCGACTGTGCTCGCGACGTACATACCCGCGGCCGTAGCAGTGGTCCTATCAGGTTTGTATTCCAGTTTCGGGGCGATGACGGCGATATTCGCCCCGTTTGACGCTCTGAAGAAGCGCAACGCAGTTGCCAGCCGCTCCGTGTCTCTGAACCTCGTCGGGAAGCTTCCGCCTCACGCCATTCTGGACTCCATCACCGCCCGCCACTTTGGCGTCGTGTTGATCTCGCTGGCCAACGTGGTTGCGAGTTTCCTGACCATGGTCGTCTCCGGTCTGTACAGCGCGTCCACGGTCGACGGCACAAGTCTGGTCGAACTGCAGCAGCTGGACGTCTTCGACTTTGAGCAGCAGAACCTCTGGGTCGATGACAACCAAGCAACGGTGATTACGAGCTTGATGGAGTATATCGACCTCCCACATCCCCAGTGGACGTTTGACGACGTCGTAATCAACGCCTTCGCGCCGTTGAACCTGAGCAGTGCAGTAGGCCAGGCCCCTATTTCCGCCACAGTCCCAGGTATCCGAGGAAACCTCAACTGCTCCGTCATTCCGTCCAATGAAAGGATCTTGGGCGAATACAACCTGCCGTCCACAGATTCTATATTTCCCAAGAGGGATCTACCATACATGGCATTCGGCACCTACGACTTACCGGCAGACAAGACCGACTCGGCCACTGTATATACCAACCAGTCCTGGATCTGCGACCGACCGCCTGCTGGGAACCTGACCAAGAACGCGTTCGTGCAGAACTATCCGATCCGCGCCGACGGCCGGCCCTTTTACGTGGGGGCGGGCTCCATCATGTCCTGGTCCTACCCGGCAGACTCCAAGCAGATCTACGCCAACGGGGTCGCCAACGCAAGGCCCATCGCCGACCAAGGTTTCCCACAAGACGGCCTCGATCTCGGAGGCTACGGCTGTCCAACCTTCTTGGTCACACTGGGCACCGCCAAAGTCACCCCGAAGAACGCGACGAGGATCGGAAACAGCACGAGAAGACGCAAGACGTACGACTACGAGTCCGACCTCGCCACCGTCATGTGCCGCCAGAACCTCGAAGAGGTCATGGTCAACGTCACCTTCAACGCCGACGACATGACCCTCAGCAAAACGCGCCCGCCCGCCGTCGACGAGTCGTCCAGACGTCTGCTCCGCAGCCCCGCAACCGGCACCACGACGTTCGAGTTCCCCCTCAACCGCTTCCTGCTGACCCTGCCGCGGCAGCTCGTCAACACCATCCCCGGCCCGGACGGCGGCTTCCCCTCGGAGGAGTACCTCCACACGGACGCCTTTGTGCGAATGCTCGTCACGGGGAGGCGCAAGCTGCCCATCACGCAGCTCGCGGGCGAAGGGAACGTCGAGAACCTCATGGAGGCGGCCAACGGCGTGTACAAGACGTACATGAGCCAGACCATATCGGCCAACATGCGCAGCGCGACGACCGACACGGGGTCCCGGTTGCCGACGTACCAGGCGACCGTCGCGACGCCGGGGACACCGCGGTTGCGGCAGAACGAGGGGTCCAAGATTGCGCTGCAGGCGATGCTCGGCGTCATGGTGGTGTGCATCGTCGCGTCGCGGTTGCTCGTCGACGTGCACGAGGTTGTGCCGCACGACCCGTGCTCCATCGCGGGGACGGCGTCGATGCTGGCCGATGGCGAGATGGCGACGAGGAAGATTGTGCCCGAGGGCGCCGAGTGGAGGAGTGATGCCGAGTTGAAGCGGGCCGGGGTGTTTGAGGCGTATAGATATCGGCTCGGGTGGTGGGAGCGTGAGGGAGGTGTGAGATTTGGTATAGATATCGAAGAGGAGGAGAAGAGCAGGGAGGGGTAGTGGATGAGCGATGGTTATGGCATGTGTCGTTGATGTAATAGAAGGGGAGAGACGTTTAGACGATGAAGCCTGTGAGGTACATCTTACTTCCGTATACTATTCTCGAGAGAGTTGATCTAACCGGAACTCCATTTTCCGGGCTGGATTCTAGTTAATGCATAATTCACACCTCGCTTTCGCACATTGTCAGCTCACCTGCAACGTCTTTACAGGACTTCCGCCGCAACGAGTATGCTCCATCGCTGTGGCTCTCTGTAGTAAGTATGTGTTTGTCAATGACACACAGGCAGAAATAAATGAACCCCAAGTTCGCGGTTGTACTTCTTCCGCTGCTCTTTAATGCACTTCAGACTCCATGCTAGCAGCGCCATCAGACTGTAATCGACTATGCAGATACTGACATCGGTCACAGTCGGGTCTATGATTGCCTCAAAACTATCCTCTATCTACGCAAAAGCTGACAGCTCTTGCCGTCACGATAGGGTGTATATTCTTAGTGTTTATTTCCCGTGGCAAGTTGATTTGTAGGCACCTAAATATCGTAAACTATGCCGATTATGATATCCTCATCGCATTTGAGTTCTCTCTTGATGAAATAACCAAGCCAAACCTAAAAAAAGAGCCCAAGCGCGCACTTTGTTGATTAAATCGCAATTGTAAGCCAACCACCACGAACTTCAGACAAAGAGATGAACGTCTGTACTACTCAGAACATAGGTAGCTTGTTGCTCATCCGGCAAAGATCTCACAATAATGACACTGGTTCGACTTGGTGGAAAGGTCACCAAATTGTGGGAATAGCACCTGAGCGGCCAATTTACTGACTGGCTTCTCCCTTTTGAATGGGGAACGCTGTGGTCGATTCCAAGCTCATTATCGGCCGACGGCTATCGACAACCGGAAGTCACGTATCTCAAAAGTACTCGGCGTCAGCCCAAGGTGAATACGGCGTATTAGAAGACCGTAGTGACGGCAAAGCAAGATCAGTATACATCAAGATGAAGTCTACTTTGGTTCGGCGAGGACTAAGATCTGGATTGCATGTACTTGAGGATCAGGAATGGGACGGTTTGGACAGAGACAGGCCCGGCAGAGATGAGCTGGAGGGCACGTGGTGGACATCCTGAAGACTTGGTGATGGTTCTGGATATAGATAGTGTTACTTTGAAATGGGAAGTGGACTCACAACGGAGATCCAGATAACCGCAAACTATACAGCAGAAAATGGTGCTGAGTTGTATTTCATCAACGAGAGTTACACGGAATTACAGAAAGTGTTCACCCAAGGGACTATGAAAGGCCCGGAACTACGACTTCTGGCTAGTACCCATAAATCGCTTCTGAGTCCTGACGCTGTTCGACAACTCAATATTGGTCTTTGCAACATCTACAACGTCGTCAGAGTAGAAAGATACCAACCCAGAAAGACTGCCAAAACAAGACGTCTCGCCAACACCTCAAAGGGAAAAGGGGTTAGCGTAGGATTCTCCCAGAATACGAACGGAGGTTAGACCGAAAGCCCCGGGCCCTCGGACCCCACTAGCTCCGTCCAATCAGACCTCCGATGCGGGGCGGGAGAGGGCCGGGGGTAAGCGGAGACTACGTCGTCGATCGGACGCCGACTGATGTGGGGCGAAAGACGGCGTGCGAAGGACTCTAGAGGGATAAGACGCGGGCTGCAGTGTTTGTTTTGTGATTACTTCCCTCTTCCGCAGTTCGTATCTCGTCGGAACCAGACCTGAGTCGTCGAAACTGCGGACTTTATCTCAAAAAGCGACGTCTGAGTGGCTTGACGTTGCTGCTCTGCGACATCTCCCCAGCAATACGCCCGACATCCAAGCATCGCACATCAGCCACCAAGCCGATATGTCCCCATCCACCTCGCTGTTAAGCGATGACTGCCGCAAGCGCAAATCCCACAAGAAGTCTCGCAAAGGCTGCGGCAACTGCAAGCTCCGGAGAGTCAAGGCAAGTCCTCCGTCCTCGCCTCCTTGGTCATCAGCCTGGTTCCAAAGTCGTCCATCTGACAGCCCCTAGTGCGACGAGTCCAAACCTCGCTGTGAGAAATGCCAGGCCTACGGAGTAACGTGCTTCTACAACTCCGCCCCGGACGCCGGAGCATTGTCTGTCGAGGTTGCATTCCAAGTCGACCTCTCCACACCCCCTAACCGCCCTACCGCGCCGCTCCTCAGATCCATCCCGGCACCGCTGCCCTGCACCGGGTCCATCGACTCGCCCGACGCCGCATACCAGCTCACGCCAGTCGACGTCCGCCTCCTCGAACGCTTCCAGAAGAGCGTCATCCTCACCATCGGCACGCAGTCCAGCAGGGCGATATACCAACGCAAAATCCTCCCCATCGCATTCTGCGTAACCCCCAACCCCACCTACTCCTCTCCCGTCCCAAGACTGACACGCTCCAGCACCCCTTCGTGATGCACACCGTCCTCTCCCTCAGCTACCTCCATCTCTCCACCTCCCCGCCGCCGGCCTTCGCATACCACTACTACCGCGCCGTCTCCCTCCTCCACCGCAAACTCAGCCGCCCCGTTCTCGACTCAGAGCGCGACGCCCTCTGGATCGCCGCGGCCTTCATCGGCGTCGCCTCCTTCGCCAACATGCCCGACGTCACGCGTCCCTCGGAAGCCTGGCCTCTCCGCGCAAAGAACGCGTCGGACCTGGACTGGATGAAACTAAGCCACGGGAAGAAGCAGGTGTGGAAACTCACGGACCCCATGAGGGAAACGGGAATCTTTCGTGACGTGGCGAATGAAGTCTACGTCCACCTCATGGCCCCGCGGGCGTCGTTTGAGACCGGGCTGGGCGAGTTTGGTTTGTTGGAGCGACGTTTGCCGGCGGGGTTTTGTGACCTGTTCCAGCTAAGGGAACTGCTACCCGAAGAGAATCCGTACTGGAGCGCGGCGGAGGCGCTGGCTCATTGTTGGGGTGTTCAGTGTGATCCCGGTTCAAAGGAGGCGGTGCTGCCTTGCCTGAGTTTCATTAGCAGATTGGACCCGAGATACAGAAATCTATTAGAGGAAAAGGACGACAGGGCCATGCTGTTGCTGGCGTATTGGTATACGAAAGTGTGCGAGCAGCGGCAGTGGTGGATGTGGCGGAGAGCTGTGTTGGAAACGCGAGCGATTTGCGAGCTTCTTGAAGAGAGGTGGACGGGGAGACGGGAGGCGAGCTTGATAGAATTCCCCAAGATGGTGGCCGCGAGGTGTGCGTTGTGATGCTCGGAAACCGTCACAGAGCCGAAACAGGAGCAACAAGTAATACAAGTAATGATTGTCAGAGGTAACATCTACCTCATGCTTATGTACTGTCTGGTATCGCCGTATCCCATTGTATCGTGCAGAAAACACAACAAAGAAGGGCAAGAATCGTACAAGCCTGAGACCGGGACCTAACGCCGCAACAATCGAGGCTCCTGCTGATCTCGAAGGTAGCCTATTGCCATGATCGACTACTGCCACGGAGAGCAAAAACAAACGCTAAAGATTGGTGAAAAGAACGACGCTGTAGCAACTCATACATCATTAAAAGTGATTGCATCACGCTCCACCCTTGGCCTCGTGGGTGCTCCCCGGCTTCTCTTCATCCTTGCCGTTGGCCGCACTGCCTTCGGCCGAATCTCCGTGCGGGTACAATGGCTTGCTCGGGTCGTATCCAACGGACTTGACAATACCAAGCCCCTTAGTTCTCCCTTCGCGGAACAGCAACCTGTCTCCTGGTGCCAGGTATTCTGGTCGCTGCACGAAACGGAAAGCCACTGTTGCCCTGTCGCCCGTTCGGATGTACGGGCGGTCAACGTCTATGATTGCGCACGTCTGCGATACAGGCCCCACGTGTAGCATTGCCTGGTATTTGGTCTTGATGGTCGTTGCATGCGAAAGGATGAGCACTGCTGGTGTTAGCGTACTTTGCACCGCGTTTCTCGCCCAGAAAGCTTTACACAAAGGCGTCACATACCCTCTGCAATGAACTCTCTGTACACCTTGGGCGCGGGTTGACCCTCGATCTTCGGAAGAACTACCATGCCTTTTCTCACATCCTTGCGACGGACCTTCTTCAGGGCGAAAGAAGCAGACTGACCGGCCGACGCAGCGGGCACGCCCAACCGCTTCCGCTCGATGGAACGGATACTGGTTTGTGTGAACTGCCCCAACGAGTCAGGCCCGATAAGGACATTGTCGCCAGCATGGATCACACCGGACTTGATGATGCCCGAGACCACGGTGCCCACAAAAGGAACGGAAAAAGTATCGTTGATGTGGAACTCAAAGGGCGCATCCAGTTCGTAGCGCCCGTAGTGTGGAAGGATGTTCAGAAAAGTGCGGACAAGGTCGAGGTTCTCGCCAGTGACGTTGGAGACTTGGAAGACGGGGCATATCCTCTGGCTGATGAACTGGGTAGCCGTGTTGATGCACTCCTCACGGTCCTTGATGAAGATGGGGATCTTGCGCGCCCCCGGGCTCTTGAGGATTTTGGTGATCTGGCTTATCGTCTGCTCCAAAATCTGGGGCGGGCAAATGTCGATCTTGGTGATGACCACCATGACAGGAACATTGAGAGCCAAGGCAATGCCGAGATGCTCTTTGCTCATTCCTATGAGACCATTATTCGCTGCTACCATCAGCAAGCAATAGTTTGGACTGCTTGAGAGCAGGCCAAAAACGGTCGTCCGCAGGTATTTTTCGTGGCCTGCCAAGTCAGTGAAGGTGATGACTTTGGCGCTCCTCTTTCCAATTTCCTCCCAAGAAAGCTTTCCTGGACCATTATTAGTTGACCTTGATACAATGATGCAGGTTCCGACGATAGGACGTACGACCCGGGGTTTCAGAGGTGACAACCTCCCCGACAGTGTCGAAGCCAAGAATCTCCATACCGACGGAGCTAGTTCTGCCCGTCTCGATCTCGTGCTTGTGGCGAAAAAGGTTGACTCTGGCTCTACCACGCCCATCGTCGAGATCTCCTTTGACTAGCACACCCAAGAGAGAGCTCTTTCCGGCGTCGACTGGTGCTTGTTAGCTGATTGCCCGAGGGAGCAAGGTCGAGGGCGTACCATTGCCAACGACCGCTATCCTTGTCTCGATAACATCTTCGACTGTCGCCGGGGTCTGTCTTATCACAATCTTTCCGCTGCAATGGCTGTCTTTCCCAGGCTTCGCGGTGGTGCTGGCTGCCTCAACATTGCCGCCAACGTTCTTGGTAATGAGCAGCTGACAATCGGCTTGTATCCTCTTGGCAGCCTCCTGTACTCTCGTGTATGCGGTATTCCACTGCTCCAAGGACAGGGCCATCGAGTCGCTGTTGTTCTCGAAGCCGAGCTCGAAGACAGTCTCGCCATGGCCCTCTTCTATCCTTTCCCGGAGGATGTCCTTCAGCTTGTCCAAGGTCTCATCGTCGGTGCCCAGTACGAGGTCTCTCAATCGAACGCTAGGAGCGGCGTCGGCAAGGTCAAGGGTGTCGAAGAGGTCATCGAGTTCAGCGTGTTGGTGTTCGGGCTCGGCGGTCTTGGAGGTCTCGGTCACCTTCGAACTGGGATATCGGAGTGCCTGTTGCTTCTCGACGTATTCGGCGAAGTCGCTAAGGGCCTGGCTTGACAATTAGCTTGAAGCAATGCAGAGACAACGGTGATGCTTACGGCCTCGCCCTTGCGCTTCTCGTGGGGTAACGACTTTATATTCTTGGTCGTCATGATGGATGGCGTAACAAGCGTTATATTCGTATCCTGATAATCATTGATATGCGATGCGACAGGGAAAAAGCAGAACGGGTCAGCTTAATGAGCAGCCCAGCCGAGTAAGTGATGGCCACAAGGCGTGGTTCAGTAGCAGAGGCGAAGACGGATGACGTCGAGAAGCTAAAAGTGGAAAAGAGTCATCGACTGACTCGAGGCGGCTAAGTCTAAGGCTCAAGGCAGCGCAGTTCGGGGCAATGACAGCGACAGTGGCAGTGACAGTCGGTGGCCGACTCTACCATGGTGCAGGTACCTGACGCTAAGTAATACCTACCTACCTTACCTACTAACTCGTAGGTGCCCCACCAATGAAGTGACAAATTGCGTTGCTTCGCCAGCTGAAGGTCTGACTGATGGGTGACTCAAAGACTTCTCTTACCTGAGTCCGTAACGTGAAATGCGTCGCTTTCCAACACGCATCATCATGAATGGGCTGAGAGTGTTGTGCCACCTCGATTCGGCACAAACGATTGGCCGCGTTCTTCAACGCCTGCGACTGCCGACATCCAAGTCGTCGTCGAACAGCGTGGGACCACCCCAGTGAGTAATTCGGTGGGGCTTATCGATAAGAGCTTTGGCACGGGCCAAACAGTACGGGCGAGTCATCGTGTCCCATGCCTGCAGGCGTGAGGATTCGCGTGTGAAACGTTGTTGCGTGGGCCGTGGTCGGCCGTTTACCGTCAGATGTCATTGTGGCTTCAGCGAGGTACCCATGTTGGACGTGGCTAACGGGACTGGTTTGCTTTGGCTGTGCTGTTTGGGCAGCCCTCGATGTACCAGAGCAGTAGCCTTGTTTTGAAGTTCCTGAGGCAGAACTTGTTTGCCAAGTATCTTGGGCATCATGAGTGATCACAGCAGGAAAAATTGCCTTGGGACTGTGAACTTCTTCCGGGGTCCAAAAATACTGCATTGGCAGATGTTCTATATCGGGATAATGATGAACATTGGATGATCCCGTTCCATGGTCGTTTGAGCCAAGTCTCCTCCACGGCCACGTAAAGATGTTGGTAACTGGTGGTTCTCGCCCACAGCGCAGTGGCGTACTCGAGGCGAAAGGGTGTAGGATGCTCGCATATGGGGCCTCCGACTACTGTGGTTGCAAGAGGGATATCATGAGCCATTCTGATGGCCATGCCGACTACTCTAAGCGTCACCGAAAGACCAAAGTATGATAATTCAGCACGTCTATCGAGCGAAGCATGGAGGCTTGGTCTCGCCCCAGATTGTATGCGGACTGTCGTGTGTAATTCACACCTTGCTTTTCGCGCGTTATGCCGATCCCGGAGGAGAAATCAGGACAACGCTGTCACCTGAGAGCTGTTAGAACCGAGTCTTTGGAATACACATTCTCGAGCGAATACCTCTGACAAATAGCATCTCAGACTTGCGGCTGATGGTCTAGAGTTCAGGTCAGAGCACTGTAACCGAGGTGGCAGGCACACGCGACGAATCTCACCTTGACTTCCTCATCTTCCTCATCCTCATCCACGACGTAGATCGTCTCTTCGACCTCTCCCAGCACTAGGTTGCAATGGCTGTCGTATGCCTGAGCCAAGGAGTCAGTAAATCTCAATCAAGTGCCAAAGGACTCTCTCACTCACATGAAGTCGGCCCTTGAGCTCCCGGTCGCCTCTGAGCTTGACGAAAACTACCTCATCAAGCAAGAGCTTGACAAGGTCAAGAGGCTCCTGAACCTGGGAAGCCTCGTCACCTGCATCCGCCATGATAAAGGTTTGGAAAGTGTCGAGTCGCAGGGACGTGAAAATAAAATAGACGTGCTCGGTCGGATAGGAGGGTGTAGTCAATCGGCGTAGTGACGGCAGCTCACTGGGATGGCCGAGAGCATTGGTGGGTCCTCGCACACCAAGAGTTGTCTATTTTGCGTTCCGTGTCAGGTCGTCCTTGAACCTCCCGTCATTGGCTAGCTGCCACGGAAGCGGAACAACTATTATACAGCTTATCCAGGCTTCCATTTTTTAGGTAGGTAGTAATACATAGTATAGGTAGTTTCGCCAGGTCACTTTCTCGGTGGGCCTGTGCCTCATCCACCGGGCAAACCGGAAAGTGGGCCGCTCTGGGTCTTGCCCCATTGCTTCCCGTCCTCTACCCAGGCTTGCCAGGGATGGCATGGTTTTGCGGAGGGAACAGGGCCCAAAAGCAGCCACCAGCAGGTACCTGTGTAAGCGGAGGAGAGACACAAAGTCGGGGTAGCTTGGCTATAAGGGCGCTTACCGGCGAGGAGGAGGCGTTTTCGGTTGGGTAAGGCACCTTGGGCACAGAGGGAGGGAATGAGGGGAGGAGAAGGCTTGGAGAGACAGTCTGCAGCTGTCGTTCTTCTTTGTACACAGCACAGCAGCTTGGTGTTGTTTTCCTTCCGTCACCAGCGTCTTTCCATCTGTCGCTACCAGAGCTCGCGCTGGCTGTTTGTATCATAAGATGATCATCTCAAACCCTACCCTACCATCATGATACCTTCCGCAGAGGCCAATGGCCTCCGACACCTTCTCCAACGCCAACCTCCTCTCGGCACTCCTCCTCGAGTCCTGGCCGTGCAACTGCGACGATGTCCTCACCAAAGCTCGCCCCCGTCTTTGGCGGTTCACACCAAGGCCAAACCCAAACCACCATCGCCCAACATGCGATCCGAGACGAAACGATTCTATGAAACGACCACGGCTCGAGCCGCGACAGCAACTGCACCGTCGCAACCCGATTCCTCCCATGGACTGCCCCAGCTGCTGGATGCTGTCAAGTCGCAGAACTCCATGCAGATTCTGGCGAATCTCAAGAAATTGGCTCGACAACAGCAACCCGAGGACCTGCGTACTCTCGCTGAGCTCCCGAACGCGACCTTCTCCGAGCTGCTACAATGTTTAGACCCCGTGAAGATCGGCCCCAAAGCCGACGTGACCTATGGTCTTCAACTACAGGCAGGCCTCCAGCAGTTTAGTCCCCTGGTATCGCTCGTCAACAAGTTTGGGATTCGCAAGCTATATCATAATACTTTGCAGCTGATGCGCTTCGTGCTCGATCTCCGTGTTCAGAGCGGCCGCGACCTTTTCTTGTCGGATTACATCGTCCTATTAAGGTGTGCCGGCGCTGCCTCGGACATTGAATCAGCCAAGTGGATTTGGAAAGTGGCGATGAAGCCTGACGAGAAGACTGCCCACTTCAGAGAAGCATTGCCGTACGGCGAGTTCATGAAAGCTCGTTTTCTCACAGAGAAACTGTACATGCAAAACAACCTGGCTACCTACCGAGTCCGTCCACGCGACCTCAGCGGTCACAGAAAACGCTTCGTCGACAAGCGCCGCTTGAGAGGCTTAGAAAGGCTCCGCTTGAGCATCTTTGCGAATTCCCGTACCCACTACGGTCGATCACAGAACCAACCCATGCATGACTTGCACAGGGTCATCAGCCTTTGGGCGCCTGCGCGAAGGGCCATGGGCAACATGCGAAAAAGCCGTGTCGCGCGCGACGAAGCGATTTTCTGCACATACATGGTGGCAAGCGCCAGAGCTGGGTCTTTCCGTGCCTTGATCCGGATGCTGTCGCGAATCTGGGGCATCGTCACGACCGACCTGAAGGACCACCGTGCCGCTGAGATCCTCGGTGGCCGCGACCCTTTGAGATTGAATCCGTCCATGAGACCGACGCTGCGCTTAATGAACGCCGTCGTACAGTCTTTCGGCTCTACAGGTCATGTTATCCTTGCGAGAAAGCTGATGCTCTTCATTTCTGAGCGGTTCGACATTCCCATACCCGCAGAAACATGGTCGTCGCTTTTGGAGTGGACGTATATTACAGCGTCGAGACCTGTTTCGACCGAGTGGAAGCTTGTAGGAGATCCTAACCGAATTATCGACGCCGAAGAGGTCCTCTACGTCTGGGACATGATGACTGCTGAGCCGTACGGTGTAACCCCCAACTTCAAGGACATGGACATCCGCGTCAAAAGCTTGATCCAGGGTGACAGGCTGAACGAAGCTTGGGACGAGATGCGAAAAGGGTGCTCCCATTACTACAAGATTTGCGAGGAGGTCGAGACGGCTCTCTTCGAGAGGCTGTACCCTTCACCACCCCCCGAAGCCATCACTCGACATTTGCGGGCCAAGGCCCGGCAGCACACGACATGGTACGCAATTGAGAGATGGTGCCACATGTGGCTCAAGGTCGGCAGCAAAAAGCTTCGTTATCTCGACGTCTTCTCGTCCCGCGTCGTCACGGATTTTGTGGCTGAATTCAAACCATTTATGCCTGACCCGATCACCTACCAGACGAAGGGAGGAACCGTGAGGATCGTGGACCATTCGGCAGCCAAGAGGCATCGGTGGCAGAAGCAAACCGTCAAGAGCGCGCCCACTCTTGCGCGTGCCAAAGATCTTACTATGCCCCGGATGCAAAAGGTCCAGGGGGAGAAT
The DNA here is from genome assembly GCA_001693025.2 of Colletotrichum lindemuthianum. Lineage (NCBI taxonomy): Eukaryota > Fungi > Ascomycota > Sordariomycetes > Glomerellales > Glomerellaceae > Colletotrichum > Colletotrichum lindemuthianum. The sequence goes on from MASP02000482.1 coordinate 21,261, forward strand.
GGGGAGACGATTGAGGTGCCTGTGGTGACCAAGTCTGGCGAGCAGGTCTATCATGGCAAGTCGGTTGCGCTGTACCGCTGGACCAGGAGGAATGTACGCAAACGGCTCGACGCATCGTTTGGTCAGCGAGAGAAGAGGCTGTTCTCGCGACCTGGCCCAGATGACCAAGAGAGCATGGAGGAGGATGTCGACGAGGTCGAAGACGACGGGTTTGAATCCGTCAGCATGGAAGAAGCGCGCCAGTCGCAAAGCAATGGGCGGCTTGATAAGAGCCTGGTCATGAAGAGTTTGTTTTGGTAAAGAGGCATATTGCATGCTGGCGTTTGCATCGATAGGGCCATCGTAGACGAGAGATGTAACTTAGGAACTGAGCAATGGTGTGTGTGCCATTTGCGCAAGTATTGCTATTCGTCAATTTCGCGCCATCGAGTTTGAATGCCCGTATGTATAGAAAGCCACTGAAACGCCTGCTCATGGTAGGACATGAGATGCTGCGGTGTATGCACTTTTGTTGCCTTTTCCCTGTGACCATATCTTTATGGCTTCTTGAGAGCTTCGCCATTGGTGCTTTCCTGCTCGCTACCGGCAATCGCATCCTTGCCATCAGGGCTTTCCAGCCGCAAGTCGTTGATGTACATGTATCTGCTTAGCGTAATCCATCCGTACCGGAACCAGACCATCTGGCTCTTGTGGGCCATCGTCATGGCGCTCCATGCCTTTGCATACCCGCCCTCGTCGCGGATCTGGCTGAGGAATACCAGTGCGCTGGGGTGGTAGTCGTCCTTTACTCGTTCTTCATCGTCGTCACTGTCGTCGCTGCTGTCGTCTTCCAGCTTCTTTGCTGGCCTTGGTGGTTGGGGGGGGTTACTGCCAGGTGTCGTGAGCCACGAGAATAGGGTCGGTACAGCATCGAGGAAGGCGCTGTACTTGCGCGCCATGGGGACGGAGGTGAGGGTGTACAGGTCGACCGGGGAGGCCCATTTCGAGTTGCTCGAAAGCGTGGAGATGAAGGCGCGGGCGCCGTGGTAGAGGGATATGTGGTTCGGGTGGGAGGAGACGCCGGTCGAGTCGAAGGTGATGAGGACGTCGATGTTGGCGGTCGGTTCTTCGTTTGCGGCGACTTGACGGGCGGCGTGGGGTGCGAAGGCGCGGGTCAGGAGGGTTGCGATCTTGGTCTTGTCCCAGGTTTTGGTCATGGAGTCTTGGAAGTCGCTGGCGCGGGGGTTTGTTAGGTCGCGTGACTGGGTGAGGGGAGGGCGAAGAATGGGAGCTTACGGGGACTCCATGACGAGAATGTCTTTTGCCTGGTGCAGGCCGAGTTGCAAACCGCTCTTGATCAGTTCTTTTTTGCGAGTCTCGCCCAGGCCGTCGGCGTCGCCTGATGCATTCCATTCAGGTCAGCTAATGCGCCGAATTGTCTTGGATGCCAGACAGGCAGTGCGAGGAGTTGGACTTCCTCTTACCTGAGCTTAAGCATAGTATCTTGACGTGGTTTCCGGTATCTGGCTGGGCGAGGGCGAGAACACTAGGTGCAAAGAACATGGCCTCATCGTCGGGGTGGGCGATGAGGAGGACGATTCGCTTGTTCTCGAGCGTCGGAAGGCGAGAAGTCGCAAAGGGGACGAGGTAGATGTACAGCGTCGGGGCGAGAGCCGCCAGAAGGACTCCGAAGAATATAAACCAACCCATTCTATCGTCGCGTACCGTTTGTAGGCCGTGAGGTTCGTGATTCGGTTTCGTCGGTGAGGAGGAACGAGGTCCAAGGTGGGGTCGCTTTCGAGAGGAGTTGGTCGTCGGCGGTGTGGCGCGAAGGCGGGCCGCGAGCTTACACAATGGAAAGCGGAAGCAGGGATGTCACTGTGAGATAGGCAGTGATTGCGGTGATGCCAGGAAGACAGAAGCGAGGAGATGTTGATTTCAGCCCCAACGTGCCATCATCGTCGCCAAGAGACAGAGACCTAGAGGTCGAGATGCCACCTTGCGATTGAGTAGACCCCTAATTACCGACGATCCAATTTCGGGAAACACTCCAGCGATGACTGACAATGGCAGTCTTCTTTGGTGTGGGTAGCACTCAATAGCGGGAGACGGACGACCAGGCATGGGAAATTAGACAACCTGGATGATTGCTGTCAGGCGGTACGGCACGGTGGACGATGTCAGTCAGGGCGTCGCACCCGAAAGTCGCAGGCGGTGAAGTAACTCGGAACGGGGTCCTGCTGCGACCTCGTAGAAGGCAACGCTATGCTAAGAGGGGCCAGCGACAGTGTCCCATTGGCGGGAAACGCTGATTGACGGGAATATGAGGTCACTGGACTGATGTACTTCAGGGGTCCTGAAGCCTTAAAACTTGGGGTTGACGCACTGCAAGGCCTGGCTGCACCCACTGTAGATAATAGCGCTGGAGCTGAGCTCCGAAGTGGGCTGAAGACTGCGGGCCGAGCTGCCATTGGGTTTCTGCCGAATAGAAGTGTAAACCTGTCCCGAGCATTCGTCAGCCAACGAGCACGCGAGTAATCGATCAACGACGGCGACAATCCCTACCTCGATACCCAAGTCGAGCATCTGTATTCGACGAATATCCAATTAATCCGTGTCGTCCGAACGAACACAGGCGTTGGGCAACAGCGTCGAGACAGGGACGGACAGAGTTTGGCGGTGTGTCGCAAGGGCCGAGCTCACACGGTCCTTCACGAAGTATGGCGAAGCAAGAGAAAAAGGTCAAGGGCCCAAAGGATATCCCGTTGGCACAGCCCGACCGTTCGGGTCCCACGGAAGCCACGTTGCTGCAGCTTGCAAATGAGAGGGATCTCTTCAAGCAGGCGGAACGGTCGAGAAACAGCAAGCTGCCAAAAGGCGCTGTCCGCATCGACAAGCCAAAGGACGACGAGAGCGACCAAGAGGTGGAGGAGGATGACGATGATGATACCCTACTCTCGCCATTCGCCGAGCGTATAATGGACACCCTGCTATGGAGCGTCAGTCTGGCTGTCGTCCATGGAACGTTTGATGTGCTTGTCCAGAACCAATATGCCATCTCTATTGACTACCAAAGTGTCGCCACACGAACTCTCCTCGCTCTCATCGGTCAGTCCACACCGACGCTCCCCTCCAAGCCTTTACTGACATGTGCAGTTCTGTTTTTCCTTTTCCACAACCTCCACGCTCATTCTTCGAGCCCGAAGCTTGTACCGGGCCTTCCGCTATCATGGCAACACCCCATCCGACAAGCCCTCTTCTTCTCAACGAGCGTCTCCGCCGGGTGTTACCTGATTTATATCACCAACAAGTACAGCTATCTGCATACATTGAAACAAGCGCCGACGCTGGGCTGTCTGTGGATCTGGTCCATCTTGGAACTTGACCTGTCCGTTGCGACGGCCAGTCTTGCTATTGCAGCAGCGTTCTTGTGGCAAGGGGGATACGACATAAAATAATGCTGGTCTCAATGGAAATCTCGGACGTTTGGCAGGCTAGCAGCTAGCCCTCCGCTCACGACCTTTCTTTGGCGACTTAGTCGGGCCCTGCTGTGGCTTCGATCCTCAACGGACTTTGACGGCCTCGGTGGAGGACTGGTCTGCCGCCTTACCCAGACGATTGCCGTGCATCAAACGATAGACGAGTTCTTCGAGGCGATTGATTTGAGCTCGCTGTTCGACAATCTGGTTCTCAATGCGAATAAAACTTTTTGTCGCTTTCGTCACAGTCCGCGTCATCCTTGTCTCCAGATCCCGAATCCTCCTGTGTCGAGTATCAGCCAACAAGAAACGACACACGTTTGCGAATGTGTGCCTTACGCGGAAGTCATGTTCATCTGCGTGAAGTGCACTCGCGCCGTCAGGGCCTCCCTCTGGCGGACCAGCTGCATCGTCTCGTTGCGGACGGGCAGCCAGGCCAAGACGACGGCAAAGCTCCAGCTTGGTGGGACCAAATTCCACTCGCTCTTCTTCCCCGCCGGGCCCGCGGCCTTGGTCTTGACCCTCGCCAGCAGATCGTTGATGTTCTGCTCCAGCTTGACGAGCTCGTTCATAACGAACAAATACCTGTCGTGCTCTGGCTGGTTCTACGGCCTGCGTCCGGTTCTCTCGTCTGCGGCGTTGATGAGCTCGGAGAGCGATGTCGACTCCCCGCTGAAGCACGGGAGCCAGGCCTTCACCCGGAAGTAGTCATCTTTGCTGTTGCGAAGATATGTGATTCTAGCGTAGGCCGCCGCAATTATTGCAAAGATGAAACTAATGATGCCCGTAATATTTGCCGAAGTGGATAGGGGACTATCCTGCTGTACTTGTTCCATTTTTGGGTTTGTTAGATGCTTTCCCGTAGCGATGTTGTTGGAGTTGACTGTTGTCCAGACTTGTCGAATCGCGAGAAGCCGGGCAGCTCCTGCTCAGCTCTCGACTTTTCTCATTTCCATTACTTCAGTGCAACTTGCGGCTGAAGGCAAGGCAACACTACTTCGACACTGGGCAGCTGCGCCGGAACACATGCTCTGGGGCACTTTCCGCTAAGTTCTTCAGCACCTCGCCGTTCTTGGCTTGCCGGGTGGGGCCGCTCTCAGGACCCCGAAGCCATAGCCAGAGCCAGCGACGACCAAGACCACCACCAACCGCTTGTCAAGACTGTCGATTTTTACAGGTTGCAGAGTGCGTCTGCCTACTCTGACGTCACCAGAGAATTTATTGGAATTCATTGGCTTTCTCTCCAGGTATTACATACCTAGGGGACTCAGGCTCGGGAAAGGCGAGCTGTGGCGTGGTTGTTGGCCGGTCGCCACGTGACGAGCCAGACTGAATAGCTCAGGACGACGCATTGCTGCCGGAGAGCGTATCTCCATTGGCAATGCTAGTAACGAGACTCAAAGACTTCCGTTGCAAGGCTGCGAGTCACGCCGCTTCGATCGTCAAAGTCCACGAGAAGAGATGTAATGGATATATGGAAGTTGTATAGGTTACTGGTCCAGACCATGGTGGTCGAGGTGGACGGCCACGTTTGCTGGCCTACGAGAACGATCATTATCGCCGTCGTGACAGGTCGGAGTGATGACTTTATCGAGCTCATTCAGCGGTCAGTTCCAAACGAAAAACGAAAAACCCGTAAACCCAACTTCAAGTGCCGTAGCTCTTGCCAGTGTGAAGGCTCCCAGACAACAACCGAGACGTAGGCTGCCCAAAATCCCCGTCTAGAGAATTCCACCTCCAGCCCCCACCACCATCTTCTCTTCGCCCAGAACACCTCCAGCCCAGAGAACGTACACACAAACCGTCAACGAGTACCGAGCTATCGCACTGCCAGAAAAGGAAGCCTCCCAGACCACAACCGAGACGTAGGCTGCCCAAATCCCCGTCTAGAGAATTCCACCTCTAGCTCCCACCACCATCTTCTCTTCACCCAGAACACCTACAACCCAGAAAGCGTACACACGAACCGTCAAACGAGTACTAAGCTATCCCACTGCCAGAAAAGGAAGCCTCGATCCAAGGTAAGCGAATATTCCTAGTTGGAACCACCCTGGAAAAGGTTTTCTTGTTCCCATCAATTCTCTTTTCTACCACCCTCTCCACCTCTTCCAACTCTTCCACACAACTCTTCTACAATTCTCCTCTGCATATCTCTCTGCTGTTCCCAGCTCACCAGAACGTACCTTCCGCCAGGCTGGACTTCTTCTATTCAAAAGCAGAAAGCATTGAGGGCATCTCTACTCCTTTCACCGTCATCAACTTCCCCTCGCACCATTCCCAAACAACTACCCGTCAACATCAGTTCCACTTGCCTCACTCTACTAAGTGACAGACCTCAGGTACGTTATTCACATCTCAAAAAGTCCTACAACCATCAAATCATACCTCTCTTTTTTTTTTATCTTGATATTCTCTCGATTGCCTCTTCGCTCTTGCCTCCAAGCTCTCTCAAGTCTCCAGTCTGTGTTTTTTTTTTTTTCCTGTGAGAATTCACATAACCCTAGCTGCCCTGGAGTCTTTCGGTTTTCAGGAATCTACAAGATCGCACCTTCCCCGCGGTCTTTCGATTTTTCTCTTTGAAAATTCACATGACCGCGGCTGCCCTACGGTCTTTCTATTTTCAGAAAATTACAAGACCGCGCCTGCCTCTTCAATTCTCTCCTACCCTTCCTGCCTAAACCAGAGTGTAGCGGTCTCTCTCTCTCCTTTCTCTCTCTCTCTCACTACCTATTTAAGAAAGGTTCCTCTCTCACTCATCCTCACCACTCACTCTCCTCACCCACCAACCCTTACCACAACATCTTCACATTCCCAACCTTTCAGCATTCCAACCTAACAGCGAGTGCCTCCTCTTAGCAGATACTGACAAGTCACTGCACCAGCTTCTACGCTAAAGAACTCTTAAGGTTGTTACAACTTCACCCTTCCAAATACTAAGACTCCAGACTTGCCACTCCTCTCAAAGCAGGTACGATTTTGATTGCTTCCCTCACACTCGCATCCAACATTCACTGACTTCTTTACTCAATTCCAGGAGAACCAGACGCAATCATGTCTTCGTCTCAGAACACTACCCCCTACACCATCCCCTACACCGGCACCTCTGGCCAGCACACTGCCCAGGGCATTGTTCCTGCCTCCCAGCAGCCTGCCATGGCCACCCCTGCTGCTGCCCCTCAGATGGGCCCTCAGTCTCCTTACCAGCAGCCCACTGCTGCTCTGACTGTGGCCTCTGCTAGCAATGATGCTGCCCAGGGCCTTGATACTCCTGCCACTTTTGGCAGTCAGAACGGTCCTTCCGACAACATCCCCAGTCGCTTTGCTTCGGCTGGTGCTGCTGCCTCTGGTGGCGGCATTGTCAGTGGTCAGCCGTCTGCTGGTCAATCTCATGGCAGCTCCTCTGAGGCTGGTCCGTCTCACACTGCCACTGCCTCTGCCTTGGGTGATCACACTGGTGGCCGAGCTCTTTCCAAGAGAGCCAGACGCCGTGCCCGCAACAGAAACCAGGGTTCCAACTCTGGTGACCAGGCTGAGTCTGCCAGCCAGCCTGAGTCTGCTCCCCAGACTCAGGCTTTGAACCACGGTCAGCAGGGTCAGGGTCAGGCTGAGGAGCCAGCTCGCCGTGTCCGCTTCCAGCTGCCCCAGAGCCAGCAGTCCCAAGGTCATCACCAGGTATGTCTATTAGCTATTCTTATGTCTCCAAGTTCCAGAATCCTAATAGTCTCTAGAACCTCCCTGGCCCCAACTTGCTTGAGAGAAGTGCTAGAAGCTCGAGAATGTTTGGCACCCGCACCCGCTCTCCCATGCAGGGACCTACTGATCCCTCTTCTAGCCACCAACGTGAGCTTCGACGCCAGGCTGAGAGGGCTTGTGAGCTTTTCATCCGTCATCTGGATGAACTCAACCGTCTGGCCAACACCTCCTCTAACCGGGTTCAAGGCTCCCAGGTCACCTACAGCAGCATCAATGATCACGTGCTCAGCCTGGAGGCTGACATGGCTCGTCTCACACAGACTGCCAATGAGCTTCGGGGCATCCGAGGCCAGCATGACTTCCTCATGGGCTTTGTGGTCCGTCTCAACAACTGCCTCCGCAACATTGACCCCGCCATCTGCGAGAAGCTCCCAGAGGATGTTGCCTCTGTTCTTGATGATATCCAGGATCAGTGGATCATGGAGGAGTACACCAGAGCCTTTGCTGATGATGACTCTGACTCTGAGCTGTCAGAGCAGACTGCTGGTCGCACCACCCCTGGCTATTCGAACCAGGGCTCCAGTCAGAGCACCCCAGCCTCCTCGGCTGCTGCTACTGCCACCCCAGGCCAGGGCCATTTGCCTATCCTCCAACTTCCCGACCCTACCTTGTCGGTGAACACTTGGTCTGCTCACAGAGCCCAGGCCTCTCAGGCTTCGGTCTCTGCCCCTCAGGGCACCTGGGTCCGTTCTTACCCCCACGGCTCTGGCCTTACCAACAGCACCCAGTCTAACCACGGCCCTCATGCTTCCCAGGCCATGATTCCTCAGGTGGTTGCCGCCCCTCTCTACAGCAACCCTTCCACTTGCAACACTGGAGTCATCCACCATGCTGACTTTGGAAACACGTCTTCGGCTTGGCCCATGCCGTATGCCAGACCCTCCTTCTCTGGCATGAACCCCTCTGCCCCTTCTGCCCCTTCCCACACCACTGTCGGACATGGCATCTTCCCCCAGGGCTCTCTCCACAACAACTCTGCCTATGCTGTGGCCCCTTACGTCACTCAGCCTGAGATGCACATCAACAGCCGCATGGATCATGCTCACGCTGCTCGTCACGCTGCTCGTCACGCTGCTCGCTACGGCACTGGCATGGGAGCCACTGGTGACATGGGCATCTACTCTGCCTATGGCCCTGTTGGCAGCAACCGCCCTCGTGTTCCTGATGGCATGGGTTCCACTGCCAACGCTTCCTTCCTCACTGCAGGCCATGGCATTGCCTCTGGCTACACTGATGGCACCTACGGTCCTGGTGGCAATGATGGCACTGGCATTTAGGATTCATGGTAAGCTCAGCCTCCACCAAGCTCTCTGCAAACACTTGCTGACTTTTAATTGGTATAGATCCTCCTCCTTCCTCAAACCCCCGACTGCTGAGACTGCAACCTTAGACATTATGGTGATATGTCTTGATCATCCTGGCAAATGGCTTCTGGATTGATAAGAGCACACAAGTTTGCTGCCTTCTGCATACAGCTTTTGGTCTGCTTTCCGGTCTGCTTGCATCAACTATTTGAGCTTGACGTTGCGGCATCTCCTATTCTGTATGGCCAAAAAGGCCCCTTCCCAATTTCTTTCCTCTCACTCTCAGCCTTAATATTCCTTTCCTTTTTAATTGTCGTCACCACACTCACTTGGCACTACATCACAGTCGCTACCTACCCAGTTTCCTACTCTATTTGCGTTTTTCACAGCACCGTCGCCCATCAATAGGTGGCCTCAGTTGCCATGGCTCCTTGGGAGGGCTCAGTCTCAGGGTGGTTAGCAGTCAGTTCATCAGTCAGTTGGGGAAGCACAGGAAAGAGGTCTGCATCACTGCATCAGGTCAATAGATAAGCAAAGATAGCGTTAAGCTTAGCTTTAGAGAGAATCAACTTTACAGTATCATCTGTGTGCCATGCATGAGGTGATCTTGGAAGCTTTAAGCTCTGTACTTGAATGTGTTCCGTGTGTAGTATGATCTAGGTACCTCTACTAAAATGAAGACCCTGAATCATCAAGTGGCATCGTGGTCCTTCTCTAAGATCCTGTAACAGCTTATTAGTCCTGAGGTATTGAAGATAGTAGTGTCGGTAGGTGATGTATGGCGTGATTAACAACAAGCTGTAAAATGAAACAGAGGTGACTGACTCTCTAGGATATTTATTTCGTTGATAGCTGATGGTTGTATAAATACATGCTTTCTGTCTGTCCTCAATGCCAACCATGATAGATCCAGCTCGTACACATCCTTAGAAAGCAAGACCATAATCGTTACAACAACTAGTTTGCAGCCAAGCTACCATCACCAACCACCATACTACAACAACAGTAAAAGGTTTCATACATGTTCAGAGACCAGAATTCCTCCAGCAGGAGACGGAACTACCGTGATGGTGCCGAATACCTAGACCGTGTACACACCCGCGTCGGGCTCCACGAATCGCAACCTCGCGAGCCAAGATTCCAGATACCTCCAGCACGCGATTTGGAGACTTTTGGTGTTCCTATCCGTACCCCAGGCGGCTTCACGTACCGTCACGTCTGGGCGCCGGGCAGCTCTAGTCAAGATCGCGCACAGGGTGGTTTTGGCGGTCCGGTTCCCAACTCAGAATTCCGCCCGAGCTACAACATTGCCAGATCTGGCCCTTCTGAAGGGAACCTCGTGGCAGCACCAGGAGGAGGCTTGGGACCTCTCTGGGCAGGCCTCCCAGGACCTGCAGCACGCAACTCTGCTCCCTTTGGTGCTCCCTCCCGGGACCCTTTTAGCCATGACCGTAATGTTTGGGTGCCGGCACGCGCCCCGACTCCATTCCGCCCAGGTCCCGACTTTCCCATGGGCACTGCCTCCTCGGCGGGATATGCGGACGACGAGAGGTCATATGCATCCTCCTACCCAACATCGAGCATCCGAACCGCAGGAGGCTTACCGCCTTGGGGCTTTAGGCCTGGCTTGGAGAATGCGAGACCCCCTCCGCGCTCGGAACCTGGTCGCCCTCTGCAAGGTCCTGGAAGCCCGAGCTCCAGCAGATACACCTATCTGCCTCCTATACCGCAAGGGAGAGTGGTGTCATGGGTTGACGAACAGCGTGGGAATCTCGGACGAGGTGGGTACAGCAGATTTCCGTAGAAGGAGAGCGACAGACATGAGTAAGGGGGGCGCAGCAAATGTGAGTAGGAATGGAGAAACGGAGCAAGGAGTATGAACAAGCAAGGTTGGCTCCTGGAGACGGCTTTTAGGGTCGTCGCATAACATACTTATAGTGAAGAGGAAAGGAGCCGTCTAAATGCCCGGTGGTTCGGAGGTGGATGACATCGAGGGAGTAATAGCAGTGACAACTCCTCTGGCGACAGTCGAATGAGAAATCAAGTAGAGCGATAGAATAGGCTCAAGTAATCAAAGCAAAAGTCAAAAGTACGAGCACATCACGCGACACTGGAAAGAATGAATTGAATGTTTATTGCTTTAGTAGGAACTTCTAACCATGGCCAATGTGGCTCCTTGGTTGGCCAGCTGGCCTGTGTTTTCAGAACCTCATGATGGTAAGACCTCGAACGAGGAAAGGAACCAGGGCTAATAGCAAAAGCAACTCAATAGATGCCATGTGATTTGGGAAGCTGGTAATACAGGTAGTTTGGATGAAAGAATTGGTTGAGAATACCCTTTTCCGTTTATGAATCACCTTCGCCCACGTATAGGCCCACGGGTTCCCCAGAGCAACGAGTGAATCACCTTTCGATACCAAAAGAATGGGGTGAGTAAGTGTTAAGCAGTCCCTTGACCTGGGTATATAAGGTCTTCCCCGTCCACTCTGTTTCCCACATCAAACCTCGACAAGTTCACACAGTCAACAACAGAAGACAACCTCCACTACGACAACCCATCATTCTCACCACCCATCCTTCTCAAGCCTTTTGTATCAGAAATGTCTGCAAACCGCGATCTCATCCCCAGGTTCAGGGATCTGGACCTCAACGACGAGCGACGACCGTCTTCCCTCCCCTCAATCACCGTGTCCCAGCGCGTTACGAGACGCAGTCCGACGAACAGCAACAGCTACTCGGACATCCACAACCAGCTGAACAAATACGATGGAGGCAGAGGCAGCAGTGTCAGCTCCCGAGTGAGCGAGCCGGGCCGCGAGGGCGATAAGCTGCTGTACAAACTGCACGGCCGCCGCTACAACCAAGAAGACAGCGAGGACGACGAGGGCTGGCACAAGAAAGACTGCGACGGAAGAACGCTGTACCGCGAGCACCACAGCCGTGGTCTTCAAGCCCTCCCTGGCTCTAACGACGGCCGCGGACGGAGCAACTCGACGCTCAATGTTCGTGTCACGACCCGCAACGGCCCGACCGACACCGCTGTCCTTGTTCTTCTTTCACCCTCGGCCCCGAGACAGATCTCGGAGCGTGCCATTGAGCCTCGCACGCCCAGCCGACGTGCCCCTCGCGCGGTTGCTGAGCCTCGGTGTGATTACATTGACGACATCGCGCCTCGCACCCCTAGCCGTCGTCTCGCGCTGCCTGAGACAGGACACAGCACTGACATTGTCCGTCGTACGCCCAGCAGAGGCCGGTCCCGGACTCCGACCAGACGAGGCGTTCAGTTCTCTCCCGACAGCCCCGAGTACCTTGACGACACCGTGCCTCGCACCCCTGGCCGTCGCCTCGCGCTGCCTGCGCCAGGATACAGCACTGACATTGTCCGCCGTACGCCAAGCAGAGGCCGGTCCCGGACTCCGGCCAGACGAGGCGTTCAGTTCGCTCCTGACAGCCTCGAGTACCTCGACGACATCGAGCCTTGCACGCCTGGTAGACGCCGGTCTGTTGTGCAAATGCTCGACAGACGCATCATTGACGTGTCGCCCCCGGATGGCTTTTTCGACAACTACGAGAGCCCCACTGAGGGACTCCACCGTGCCGCGGAGAGATACGCTCACGCCGGTATGACGAGCGACGAGGACGGTCACAGGCGCGGAAGAAAGAGACTGGAGAAGCACGAGAAGCGCGGAGAGCGCCGCCGCGATAGCGGAAGCCGCAAGAGAAGCGGTTTATTTGGCAGAAACTAGCCATCTTGAGTATGGTCACAAAAGTAAGGGGAAGACAGAGTGTAAAGGGGCAAGAGTTGCAGCCTTTGGATCGATGGAAAGTCTCGACTCTAGACTCAAGAGGCTTGAGCAAAGCACGAGGTGCCAAAAGTTAGTAAAAGTTAGTAGTTAGTGACAAAATTAGTAGCAAATTTAGTATTCCTGCTTTATGGGACTCATACAGAAGTAAATCAGAAGTTTTCGTGCTCAGCCAGGCGCGGCCCGGCCCTTCAAGCAGTCACCCAAGGCTTGACCCGGGGCCTTTCGGCGACTGGCCGCCATAGTGGGGCCGAACGGAGTTCATCCGGCGCCGAAGTCTTCGGTCTAAGATACCTTGACCCCGCCTTCTTCCCATGATGCATCTGGCATCGCTGGTTCTAAGAAAAACAAACAGTCGAATCAGTCTTTCTGTCAGTGAGCCACAATTCTTAACTATCCTCTCAACAAGGGGCATCCTAGGTGTTGAAGTGGAATTACGAAGTGGCCAGGCAGCAGTCCGCCGGCGAGTTAGCCCTGTAAGGCGGACAGATGCAGCCCTGAAGGACCACTAACTGAATCCGCTGAAAAAGCTGGCACGCGCCCCCGAACTCGGACACTCATTTCCAACCTCTCTCACAACCCATGTCACTCTCACTCAACATCAACCAGCAGAAGCAGATGCGACAATCTCTTGTCTCAACCATCTCACCGCAAGTTTACTTTATTCACTTCTCAGTCATACGCATCATCGAAATGGCTACCGAACCAACCTCCACGACGCCAGCGCGGACCCCTCCGCCCACCTTTTCACTCAAATACCCCCCCGTCCTCGAACCCTTCAACACCCCCGCGGCGACGTGGCTCACAACGCACGATAAGCACTGGGACGGCCTGGTCACCGGCGCCCTCGTCTTCTCTCCCGAAAATCGCATCCTGCTGCTCCAGCGCGCGTCGCACGACAGCATGCCGAACCGGTGGGAAACGCCAGGCGGCGCCGCCGACGCCGAGGACGCGTCGCTTTTCGTGAGCTGCGCGCGCGAGCTCTGGGAGGAGGCCGGTCTCGAGGCCGTGGAGGTTGTGAGAATCGTGACGGAGGGCGAGGGCATGGAGCCCGGCAGCGTGTTTCCCAACAGGAACGGGACGCGACTTTACTGCCGCTTCGGGTTCGAGGTGCGCGTCAAGGAGGGCGGTGTGAAGATTGATCCGGAGGAGCATCAGGACTTTTTGTGGGCTACGGAGGAGGAGGTGAATGGGGAGAAGGTCGGCGAGAGGGAGATTCCGATTACGAATGGCCAGATGAAGAGGCTGATTCTGGATGGGTTCCGGAGAAGGCGGGAGGAGGTGGCGGAGGGTGCGGATGAGGTTGTCGAGGGCCGGTAAGCAAAAGAGGGTTTCTTACCGGAATGCCTTGGCGATATCATATGTCCTCCACTGGCCACTCGGGAGGTTCTTGAGCTCATCACTTTTCGACAGTAGACACACCGAGGCTGACATGGAGAGGCGTCATGGCAGACAGTAGAGCGCGGGCAGATGACGGTTACATGGAGAGACAGCAAACGCGTATAGATCACGACCTCGACATGGCCAAAGAAGGAACATCAAACGAATGAATTGAGCACTGATGAATACCGAATGAAATCACTCCGCTTCAAGACGTCTGCTGCTTTCCATCAAATATCCAGATTCCAGGAAGCCACTGGGCGAATAGAGTTGCCCCAGACACAACAATCACTTATGCCCTCACAAGGCACTGCTTCGCATAATGGATACATACCGACGGCTTGTGATAAAGCAGCCACGCTCACAATGCCGACAAGGACGACCGTTCCCAACTCGGCAATTCTAGGACGACTCATCAGTCATAGGATACCTGTGACGAAGGCTTGGATCACTTATCGCAGGTTTCTATCGCCAGCGTTAAGCCAATCTTGCGTCTCCAGAAACGACATCATTAAGAGGGCTGCGAGAGCTCGCATGCCTTTGTCATTCGAGAGTCGAGTGAAACGGTCTCGGATGCTTGATTCCTTTCAAGATGTGAGGTTCCTCGAAGCGGAAACAAGGTGAACAAAGACGGAACTATGGGACAAGGCCCAGTCAGCGTCCTCATCTGACAGACATCATCCATTATGCCCACGGCGCAGCCTGGCCGGAGTCATGCGGTTCTCGACACCACCTTGTGCGCTGGGAGACGTGGCGTCAAATGAGCCTATGAGACACGTCCCAATGGCCTTTGCCATGCGTAGCACCGGTTCATCCACCGTTGCCAACATCAGACTCGCAAGGCAAAGAAGGGTACATGGCTCGACAACGAAGACGAGCACGTTGGCCGTCGAATGAGATCCGGACCAATAACGAGCCAAAGGCAAACCTCAGACTTGAAAAAGCGGGTCGTGAACTGAATATAAAGCAAACGACATAGACGCCTGTTACATACCAAGGTGTTTCGCATTATACAGCACACAGAATCAAACAGATGAGGAACCTAGGAGTTATAACAGCTTTAACAGAGCCCCGGTTGCTCAAATCCACTTTTAGCAGGGAAAGGTTTCGAAGGCACTACGGCGTCTAGACACATAGAATACACGTGTCGTTTGTCGCTTGAACATGGAGTCGGTTTCTTCCAAAGGGAAGTGGGGGAAATGGGTGATGGATTGAGTCGGTTTGTTTGCGTCGTCAGAAACCAAAGTGAATGTGAAGGGTGGACGTGGAAGAATTCGACTTTGGGTCAACACCTCGGTACTGAACAGACCCATGACTTTGCTTGCGACATATTGATCTAGTGAGTCGTCGTGCTATCGCCTCCTTTGTAAGTGGTCATCCACAGCGACAAAAGCGACAACATATTACTCTGAATTGAATGTCCTAGTTTTTCCACTACCTAGAAGTGGTCATCAACAGCGGCAAACAATGTAGTACATCACTCTAGATGACGTACTATGGTTTCCTGACTGTATAGAAGTCTCTGTACTAATATAAGAATCCATATGGCAATATACCTCCCTACGGCTTTATATGGATATCAATATCAAGATAGACCCCTGCTGTCAACGTTGTTAACGCCAAGATATTATTCTGTCTTACGATCTGACAAGCATATAAGAATCATTGATGAGACATATTCAGTCTCCTTAACTTGGGTATATCGTTGAAAAGCCTTTCGATCTAGTGGCGTCAGTACAAGATGGTGTCATGATGGAGTTCAATTTCATTGAAGCTAGACTGATGACACCAAAGTCTCCTAGTTAAAGCGATATTCACATTGAAGAAGACACTGGAGAAACTTGATATGTACTGAGCTATCAGTGCCCGCCGGCTCCTCTCCCCGAGTGAACACCCATAATACAAAGATAGCATGAACCAAAATGACAGCAGGACTGCCACGATTTGGTAAATACAATGTTCGCCGACGAAATAAAGTCAAAGAAACCCATCACAGGGAGAGTACATACCGACACAGAGCGTCGCTGTGGATGAAGCGGCCACGCTCAGTTACATGTTCAATATGCAGGGAAAGCAGCCTATTCTTTCGGAGTTGAGACGCACTTTGGACAAGACGAAATCGCCTCAAATAGCAGTGACAGTGGCGACGGAGCTCTCAGTACAGTAGTGGAAGCTTGTTAACAGTGAATGATGTGAGGTAAGGCAGGTAAATGCTGTTAGAGGAGACTAACGTAGTATGCTACTGCTAATTGTTATGTGATAGTCATACCAGGCTATCACTATCGTTGCCCATTTTCTGACTCTTTCGTAGTCGTTGAAACTACTACAGTTAATTGCCTGAGCACTGTTCAGTATACAGGATATTGATAGACAGGTGGTGATGCTCCTATGCGAGCCAAACAACTACCAAAGCTTCCTATCGCTACTGAACAAGTTATACCAGCTATAGATATTCTATAGCGTCTCGGAGGCGACAAGATGCCAGCGAAACTTTTGTCATGTTGCAAGTGAGTATGAAAAGCTATCTATCTGTCTTGGAGGATGCTGGAAGCAACTTGCCATCAGGCGTTCAGCTCGAATCATCCCTATCGCGTAATTACCACAATTACAATTCAAAGTCACAGACGCAGGAATGTATCCGATGTAGGGCTCGCGTGGTCTTCCCACGGCAACATATTGCCAACTGACCGATGCCGACACTAAGACCTTGAACCACCTGGACCACAATTAAGAGCCAGAGCAAATCAGCAAATGGACAAGGCACCCCGTTGCTGCTTATTAGTTTTGGCTTGGACAGAAATGAATTTGCCGACTGAACGACCATGATAATTCGTCATGATCTACTGGTACTCCGGTGCGGTTAGGTCGTCGGAGCCGGCAGTTGAACTTATCATAGACTTGAGTGTTGGTTACTAATACATGTCTTCTTTTACGTTGACTCGAGTGTCATGATGACCTCTATATCCCAAGCCTAGTTTAGCGCATGGCAACTCGCTGTATCTAGTGCACCAACACCAGGCTATGCTTAGGACTGAGGTAGTTGTACGGATACAGCTGTGGCAATTGATGCTTGGCACTGTCGGCATTCGACCGTGATGTCTGTGGTACAGGCGCTGGTATTCCGTGGTCTTTTCCCTTTGTTTTCCCTGGCGGAAGACGGTTGTTCCTGATCATTGCAGTTGTGGCATCTGCAAGTCTCAGCCAGAAGTGGCTGTTCGTCAATGACCGAGCCGCGACAGCCTTGTCGGAAGCGCGACTGACTAGTAGAATTACTCAGCTCCACGTGGATCGCACAGCTAGTCATGCCGGAGATATTCTGTCAAACAAGGCCACTTTTTCCGCCTTGCTCAGTGACTTGCTCAGTGCTATCGCACGGCAGCTCTGCATATTCGGGAGTAGCGCTGCAACCCTAATAGTGTACAGTCTACAGAGCACTGCATAACGAACAATGGAGGTTATACATACGAATGCGCGACTCACGACGTCCCACTCTAAAGCTCGTGATGACCTCAGCGGCGTCGATCGCGATCTACGTACGTGCACGGCAAGTGCGTCTTTCCCCACAGGAAGGAAGTCGCGCCTTTCCCATTCAGGCACATCCGAGTTTTCTGCCACAAACGCACTGACACTACTCCGGAATCGGCGTGCTTACTAAGGCAGTGACGTAGTCGGCCATCACCTGTTTATGTGCATTGCATTGGCATTGGACAATTCCTGTCGAACAACGTGGAGAAAACCAACAAGTGCAGCAGCCCAGGGAGGGAAAAAACACACGAATTGTCGCCTCGAAGCAGACGTCGATGCCACCAAGCCAGACGCCGGCCAGGCCGGTATCCTGGGGACAAGCTTGAGACGCCAGGCTTTTTGATGCGGTCCACATTTGACAGGAAACGAACTCGAAGCACGCGAACATGCCCAAGAGATGTGGTGTACGCTCAGATCCCCAGATCGACTCCTCTGCTTAACTTTGCCCAGGTTCGTGGCCCATCGGAAACGAGGAACCTCTCACCACACAGTAGGACAGCCATGCCACGAGGATACTGCAAGTCAACGGCGCTCATGGTCGCTTTGACATGACGCAATGTTCCTGCCCGTCAGGACTTCAAACTGCTTTCTACAAGCGTGTCAAAGTGGCACAGAATCTTCCTGACACGCACCATACAAGCGCATGCGGCCACAGATGGGTGTCACTGCTTCCTGACGGCCAACCACCATCAAGCTGCCCTGCACAACCGCGCTACCGTACTCTTGTCGACGCCGAATTCGCGCTACAGCCTTGTTTCGACTCGACCATGCCTTGCCTTGCCTTGCCGTGTTGTGGACCAAGAACGACGCCAGATGTTCTCCTTGCCTGGTTTGCTGCCCATGGCAGCAGGCAGCACACCACACCATCGCTGCACACGACAGATACAGCCAACATTATGGATAGCTATCGCGGAGTTGCGGGGGTTGTTGACTCGCTCGTCGCGCCAGTCAGCAACCTGGTCATGCCAGCCCTCATGGGAAATCAAGTCAAGCGCCCAGCGCCCGCAAAGAAGCTTGCCCGGTCTAGAACTCGAGGCATGTTGTGTGCAGGAGCAAACCGCACTGCCGCTGATGATCTGTCACTGTGCGTCTGCCGTCCGTCAGCGACGGTACCTCCATCCGCGTCTAAGCTGCTGCTACTGGCGCTGGCCCGCGCCGGGCGTCGCGGCCATCTCCGTTCCACATCGCCCCGTGCGAATCTCCCGTCTCGGGGGTTTGAGCTTGGCATTCGATTCACCAGCGACGTGCCTGGAGATGTTCCTGCAGGGACTCTTAGCTGCCCGGCGCGCCAACAGTCTTGCCACGCGAAGGAGGGCAGGCTGTCAGCGTCCAAGGCACAAGATCAAGCATGTTCAAACTCTAGACGCGCCCCATCGTTCGGCCGCGACCAGAATGGGTACGGTACACTGTGGTGTTCGTCGACATGCCAGGATATCTTGTCGTGGGGAAAGACTGTCTTCTGCAAGGCTTGATGTGCCGTCGTTCTGCATCGCTGTTCACCAAGGATTAGTCTCGTTGACAGCAGCCTCCCGCCCTCTCTAACCTATGTACAGCCTCCTTCGATTAGGTGCTCTCTTCAGATTCGCTCCTTCGGCCAGTCACAGCCTCGAGCAGTTGAGCAAACTGGTTTGCCCCCTTCTAATTACCCCTGTGCACAGTAACGGTCCCCGCTGCCAGGAGCGGATTGTACTACACAGTAATTAATTGGAACACCAGAGTTGAGATGCCAGAAATTGCCTCTCAATGCCCGCGAGGGAGGACTAATAGACATGGCCGCAGCCCGTCGTCATGCAAGCGGGTGTACAAGGTGAAACAAGACCGTTTGGCGCCGCTTGGCTGGATGAAAGTCGCAAATGCCTTGCTCGCAGCAATCTTGACACCAATAATGGCAAGCCACGCCGTTATGTCGTTCCTCGCAGCGCATCCAAGTGCCATGCTTTCCGAGCCGTCCAGCGTCCTTTTTGATCACAGCGGGATGACTCGAACGTGGAGAATAATCATCATCAGATGGCCGATGAGAAGGTAGTGCGGAGACCTAGTATACACTCTCCAAGCACACTGGGGCACGCAGGGTTTACTGGGATCTGGCCTTGGCCTTCTTTGGAAGTCGACAGAGCCGGGGGGACGGACCACTCAGAACCAAAATTCCTTCGATGAAGAAGAAGGATGGCATGGCATCGCAAGCATCGCAAGCATCGCACGAGGTGGCGTCTGCTGGCGTTGTTCCTGAATCTGATGGCCGTGGCAGACATGGACGAAAGCGCGTCTCTCCTTCCTGCATCTTCGGGCTCGGGTCTCGGAACCAGTCCCTTGGGGCTACTATTTGCTACTACTGCAAAGATTAGCGTTTGGTGATGTGATGTGAGCGTTGGTTGGTGGCACAGACACCGAGATCCTACCGAGCCTCTATTGGCGGACAAGCCGCCCGGCATGCGAAGCATGTGCCGAATCTCGGGAGGCAGGGAGTTGATCCTGAACTGATTCGGCGTCGGGCGACGGTGATCTCCTGTATCGGAAATGGAAATGGCACAGCAGAATTGAAACTACCGAGTGTCGATGTGCTGATTTGGACGGTCTGCAGCCGTTCAATGGCGTGAGAGAACAGAGTTGTCATCGGTCATAGTCGTCGTACCCAGTCTTGGCAGTGCAACCAGTAAGAATTGTGCTTCGCAAGGTGTTTCTCAGTATTTCGTTCCATGGTTGCATTCTAGTACAGAACAGTTCGGAATTGACGGGCAGTGGAGAATCTCCAGCATCTATGGAGAACAATTAGTGTAGTGCAGCAAACAGTCTTGACTGTATTACTCTGTAGACCAGGCGTAGTGGAAGACGGTCCCTCGAAAGCCTTACTCGCCGATCCGCCCTGCATTAAGAGGTCGCCTCACGAAACTATCAATACTGTTGATGATGTAGAGACTGTACCGTCGCTCCACGCTGGGTGCTGTTTGCTGGGTGCTGTGGAATCGCGAAGTAGTATTCTGGGGACGGAGTACACACAGTAGGTAGGTCCAAGCTGGGCGCCGCCAGTTGTCTAGACCAGGCCGGCAGGCTTGTGCTCGCCCGACTATCAAGGGCGGTCCTGGTCTCCTGGATAGGCCTACGAGGAAAGGAAAGGATGTTCGACATTCATGCTGAGGCGTCGCACCTACCATGTCTACGGAGTACCGATGTAACTATTTACAGGTGTATTTGATTGGCACGGCACAGCACAGCTTCTGGGCCGAGCTCACTCACATGGATATTCACCAGTCACTGACCAGAGATGCTCACTCACACTCACCATTCATCAGTGTTCAGAGATGGCTCACTCACTCGCCATGAACTCACTCAGCGTCACTCTTTCGGCATTAGCCCAGCCACGATGCCACGAATACACAGTCTGAGAGTTTCACGGTCTTGCCACTGCCGACGACGACGGAAATTGCACCAGCATGGACTCGAAGTGTCAGTGGAGAGAGACGGCCAGCAAAAGACCAAAGTCATTGGGCCAAAAAGGGGCCAGCAGGCCGGGGTCTCACCAAGCCTGGTTGACTACATCATCGGGCGGTCATGGGTCATGGGGGCTGGCTGGTTCGGCATCGTAAGTACCTTTTCGATCCTCTGTTACTGGAATCATTCGAGGACGATACTTCTCGCCATTTGTTCGGTGGTGTGGTTGGTCTCTGGCACCGATGAACCAGACGCTCCCTTGGGATCAAACACGAAAGCCATCCAATAAGTATTCGATACCGTCACTTTGAGCGTCATGACATGTGTGGGTTGCTGGTATCGCGACACTCGGCGAGTACGGATACGCAACATCTTCTATATGTTGGGATAGAAAAGTACAATTGACTCTGGATTGCCCAGCCTGTAGAGTGGTCTTGGGACTCTAATGCACTACGTAGTGCTTGCCCAGCTCATCGCCTCTCGCCGCAAAAAAACTGTCCCGCGTCTCGAGAGACGAAAGAGTGTCGACACGTACTTTAATGATATTTCCAAGTCGAAATAAACCTGCTTTTATTCTGCAAAACTGCCGTGTTATCCTGTCGACTAGGCTCTGCTACTGCGTCAGGTGCCTACTGTCCAACGACGACGACGACGACGACGACGACGACGACGACGACAGATTCTAGCCAAGCTACGCACACCCAAAGCACCTGCTGAACTGGCCCGACTGGCCGAGCGAAGCTACCTTATCCATCGATCCCGAGCTGTCCGCCATCACAAGGTATGGTTCTAGTTTTCTCCGTCGTGGCTCATCTCTTCGCTTCGCATCGCACGGCATCTCCATCGGCGTGGTCTTCGTTTGGCTCTGCCGTTAGAGCCCTTTTACTCCTTACTTAGCTGCCGCCCCCTCCCCTGCCTGTGGTACCGAACCGGATTCTTTGACTTCTCATCTTTCCCATCCCACCATCCCACCATCCCTCTCTCTCTATTTCTCTCTTCCCCTCCCTCGCCATTCCCATACCCTTACCGTACAGACTTTTAGTACTGTCAGCACATTACCACCCCAGTCACTCGTCCTTTCTTGCGAGTGGACGAAGCGTCTGGTCTATCCCAAGCGCTTTATTCATCTCGAGGGCAACCAATGTTTGGTTAAAACAAGCGGCGCAAAGCAGTCTTTACCCTGAGCGTCCAAGGACCACTCGGTATCCGTACGCCTACTCGTTACGCAGGGCGCACACCGCTCACTCTGCCCACGATACTACGTGATTGCGTACTTTGTACCTTCACGGCGAACCGCGTCGCATCGCAGAGTCGCTTTTTCCCAACTTCACCGCTCACCGCTCACCGCTCACCGCTCACCGCTCACCTTGTCCTGACCTGGCCCTGCAGCCTCGACAGATGGTGGCAGTTGATGAGCCCCGCGCTGTATTGTTGTCCTGAGCTCGTTGCACGACGCCGATACCAACTCCGATTTGCACGACACACGACATACGACATACGACAGGACCCGCGATAGAGGCGATTCCCACTTTGCCAGCCCAGCCCAGCCCGGTCCGGCATTTCAGACTTCAAGGTCGGGATACCGTCGCATCACCATCCTCGTCGTACTTGTACGTGTACGTACGCAGCACAGCAACCCTGTCCGGCCTGGCATTTGCCTTGCTTTGCTGTTCTCTGCTCTCTACTGTTACCTTGCCTGTGAGTTACCTATCTACTATGTATGTTTAGCCAATCCCATCACCGCCCGTCGCTTCGCCTGGTCTTTTCTGGCTCTTGCGGGTCGTCGTCGTCGTCGTCGTCGCCTTGCTTTACCATGTTTACCATGGTACCCGAGTTCCCTGCCTGGCCTCGCCTCGCTTCACCCTTTTCTCTTGTCCCCTCTTCCCATCCATCGTCACTTTTGCATCTCCGCTTAGCCCTCCACCCCCTCATTGTTGTCGACATGTTCCCTGTCATCGACACCTCACCACCCATCGTCGAGCGTGCTACTTGCAGTACTCCGTACACTACGTGCATACGCATACTCTTCCCATACCCTACCGTCCCATCTCCCCACCAAGCACCAAGCACCAAACACCAAGCACTTTGGTACCTCTGGAGCTGCTCTGCGCGCGGGGCTCCCATCCTCACCCTTCACTGAGACACTCTGAGCCAACACGGACGGAACTTGACTGGTCCGGAGTGTTCCTCGAGTCCCTCCTCATCCTCACAGCTTCTGCCACCTGCTAGAGGCTCTTCTTGTTCATCAGTCTGCAGGCGGCACAAAGTACCTACATACCTACCTGCCTACCGACCTACACGATAGTGACTCTGTAGACTCTGCGCATACTCGGCAGACTCGACGGTACTGACTGATGATGCACTCTATTTCCAACACACACATACTTGCTTTCCCACCCCTCCTGGTCTCTCTCTTCCCTCCTCCCACGTACCATCATCCGCACCGCACGCCATTCACGCCATTCCTGACCTCTCACCGTACAGCACTGTTATACTAGACAGAGCAAGACACTCACCTTCGGTTGTACCTAGCAACTAGACTCTTCCTTGTCCACCAAGTCAATTCAAGCTCTTGCTTTTCCCCCCACCCTCTTCACATTGGTACGAGGGTCCGAGGGTGGAATGGGAATAAGCCCTTCCCAGCCGTCAATGACTGAGATCGCATGCACGCCTGACTGACTCTGAACACACACACACACACACTCGTACACATCGGTACGTCCCACCTCTCTTCTTGTTACTTGTCAGTGTTCCGAATCGTTCCTTTTCCCATCTTGCTGCCCGTGCAGTGTACGCAGTAGCGCCATCTCCAAGTCCTTTCACCTCGTGTGTACGGAGTACCTTTCTTTCTACTTGCCTCGCCATCGCCCTCGCCCTCGCCGTCGCCGCGCCTCGCCTTGCCTTGCTTGATGGCTTGCCTTGCAGGTCAAGTCTAGTCCAGACGGATAACATGCTCTCTTATGCCCATGCCTGTCTTCCATGTGTTGTGCTCGCACCGCGCGGTGTCCCAGTCCCATCACCGCACTTTGTTATCACGGTCAACCCTGCATCCCTTTCTCAAACCCACCCCCATCATCCATCCCTAACTGGCCCTCCCGCCTCGAAGACGAGTACTCCTTGTCCCGACCTAGACATACCTCTCAACTCCTCTTCCTATGGATACCCTCACTTGCTTTTTGCCAGCGCATAGAGCCATCTCATGCACCTAATCTGCCCACCACCCCGGGCCGTCTCTCTCCCCTACATACTGTTCCTGTTCCTGAGCCTGTGTGTCTGAGCCAATGCTTCTTGTGCCACTGGCTTTTGGAAACCTCAGTCTGTTTTGGTTTATTTTCCCCCTTCCCCTATATACCCGGCAGATCGCGACACATTGTCGACAAAAGTGGCCGTGGACTGACTGCTCTGTCACTCGGCCACTTTCGTTCATGAATCTCTCAAACCGCCGTGTCTAACAATGCCGACCATGACAGACCCGGAGCGATCTCGGCGTACGGAAAACTGGATTCCAACATCCACCCGAGGCGGCGTCTACTACTGTCCCCGATACCTCCTCGACCCTCCATCCTCACAACCCAGCCGACTGCCGACGCCGCCGATCCGCGCTCGCCAAGTACGCCCACGATCAATACACATCACGTCGTGGCCCTCGGGCTTTGTCCCTCACGAACTCAGACCTCAGCCAGAGCGTCCCGCCAAGAGGAGGAAGCCGCCACAAGCAGTCTCGCCAACCACGACGTCGCTGGGCAAGACGCCACTCAAGTTCAGCATCAAGCAGTTCTTCTCGCTCTCCCAGAAACAAGTCCCGACCCGGTCCACGTCGCGCGCGTCCACGCTCTCGCGGCCGCCCAGCAGAGCGACGAGCTTCCTCCACAGACTTTCAACCTACCGAGAGGACGACTTGGTGGTCCCCGAGGAGGATACAATGGCTCTGAGATCAGCAGCCATGGCAGAAGCACTGCGGCCGCCTCTCTTGAGCGCCGCCTACAACACACCAGGCCAGCGTAGCAGCCTCATGTCGGTCCGGAGCGCAAAGAACAACGTGACGTCCAACGTGACGGAGATCCCGTCCAAGCCCGTCGCCCACGGCAGCGGCGTTTCTTGTTCGATCCTCATGGCCGAACCCAACATTTTCCTGACCGGATTCGAGCACGACGGCCACCGCCACCAGTCGCAGGGCGGAACTGCCCTCCTGCGCGGCAGACTCCAGCTGAAGGTGACCAAGAACGTCAAGATCAAGGGCGTGAGCTTGAAGCTCGTCGGCAAGGCACGGACGGAGTGGCCCGAGGGCATTCCGCCACTAAAGGTGGACTTGTCTGAGGAGGAGTCGCTACGGACTCAAGTCCTGACCTTCTTCAACGCCGTCAACGACGGATGGGAAT
This sequence comes from Colletotrichum lindemuthianum, assembly GCA_001693025.2. Taxonomy (NCBI): domain Eukaryota; kingdom Fungi; phylum Ascomycota; class Sordariomycetes; order Glomerellales; family Glomerellaceae; genus Colletotrichum; species Colletotrichum lindemuthianum. Next base: position 46,292 of record MASP02000482.1, read on the forward strand.
CCGAGTACGGAAATCAGTGCGTCTACGTCTTGAAGAACAGCTCTTCGAATTCGTCGACGACAAATCTCGCGACCGGATCACCGCGCAACTCGATATCAACGTCGCTGCTGTCTGCTCCGCCCAACAACCGACAAGGCCTCACGGCCAAGGAGCTCAAGCGCCTCTCCCTGCAGTCGAATCAGTCGCGCAGCTTCGGCAAAGGCGACAATCCCAACGGTCAGGCAAAGGGCTACAAGGTCTTTTACCCCGGCACGTACGAGTACACTTTTGAGTTGCCCATCGATCACCACCAGCTGGAGACGACGAAGCTACAATATGGTTCCGTCAAGTGGGAGCTCCAGGCGACAGTCGAGCGCGCCGGCGCCTTCAAGCCCAACCTTCACGGATCCAAAGAGGTCTCCATCGTCCGTGTTCCCGACCAACTATCACTCGAAATGACGGAGCCCATCTCCATCAGCAGACAGTGGGAGGACCAGCTTCATTACGACATCATCATCTCGGGCAAATCGTTCCCCATTGGCACAAAGGTCCCCATCGCCTTCAAGCTCACGCCGCTGGCCAAGGTCCAGGTCCACAAGCTCAAGGTCTTTGTCACCGAGTCGATAGAGTACTGGACCAACGACCGCCGAGTCACCCGCAAGGACCCCGGCCGCAAGATCCTCCTGCTCGAGAAGACGGCCGGCAAGCCGCTGGATCCCGCGTACGCATCGTCAGACGTGCGCGTCCTCAACGGAGGCGAGCTGACCCCCCGCCAACGCCGCGAGGCCAGAGACTCCGCCGCCATGCGCCGCGCGGCCGACGCCTCGCGTCACGGCATGAGACCCGAACCACTGCCCGAACCCGTCGACAACATCCTCGGCGACCTGGATCTCGGGTTGGAAAGCTACTGGGGCTCGACGGAGATCGAGATGAACGTGCAGCTGCCGACCTGCGAGACGATGGCCAGGGACAAGCAGATGCGTCTACATCCCGATTGCAGCTGGAAGAACGTCAACGTGTACCACTGGATCAAGGTAAGATATCTACTCCTCAACCTCTCCCTCACACATTGTGATGCTCCTCCCCTTGCACATCGCACACCGTCTGACACTATACCCTCCAGATCGTCATGCGCATCTCCCGCATCGATCCTGAAGATCCCACCGGCACCAAACGCCGCCATTTCGAAATCAGCATCGACTCGCCCTTCACCGTCCTCAACTGCCGCGCCACGCAGGCCAACACCGCGCTGCCCGAGTACTCCGGTCCGGATTGCAACGTCCCGCAGAGCCGCCAGACATCCTGCGGGTGTCCCGACGCCGCCACCATCGCCGGGCCCCCCGAGGGCTCCTCGCCGAACAACCTGTCCTCTGGCGCGCTCACCGTCACGGACAACGACTTGCCCGCGCCGCCGCAGGCCGCCCACCTCCCTGCTTCGTCGTCACCAACACCGCTCGGCGGTGGACGGACCTCGCCCCCGAATTCGCAGACCGTCGTCGACCCGCTCGACAACGCCGCGCGGCCGATCCACCTGCTCCGCGTGCCTTCTTACAACCCACCCGCCTTTGACGCCGAAATCCCACCGCCGCCCGCGGGGGTCGATCATCGAAATCTGGCGCAGACGCCGCCGCCGCAGTATGACGTGATCGTCGGCACGCCGAGTGTAGACGGGTTGGCGGACTACTTTACGCGGCTGGCGGACTACGGCTACGATGAGCCCGAAGAGGATTCCGATTCCGACGAGGGTCCGGCGAGGATCTCGGAGCGCGGGGGCCGTGTGAATGTGGCGCATCCGCGAACGCCCGGTGGACGACGCGCGCCGTCGCGGAGTTTAGAGATTCAGCGCCCGCCGGTGGAGTTACGGATGGATTCGTTGCCTGGGATTGCCGGACGGAGAGCGTGAGTGGAAGGTGATGGAGAGGCTGTTGGACACATGTGTGCGGCTAATGGAGGGATATGAGATACGAGATATCACGAGGGAGGGTTCACTGCTTGTCTGCATCACGGGAGGTGGTTGAGGAAACGACAAAAACAACACACGGAAACGCATCATTGGGGATGTACGCATTCGACAGGTGTATACCACGCTTCGCAGATGGTAAATAGCTCTACAGACGAGAGCAGGACACAGCACGAGGAGAAGGCGGATACGGGCGTTTTGCGTGTTTACACTTCTACGGATATACCTGGACCTTTTGAAGTCCCGCTGCTGTGAATATTGGTTGAATGGAGACTATATCATCTTCTGGCATTGCGAGTCTGCAAGTTTTCCGTCTCAGTGATTTCTGTATGTGTAACCTCGAGTAATTGGTAGGTCACTCGCACGAGGTACCAGCTTGACTGCCAAACTTGTTGGACGAGCACATGGTAGCAGACGAAGCCATCACGGCCTCGACAGCTTGCCATCAAAAAGTCGGTTCGCCACATCCAAGTATACACCTCCCAACGCAACGTGACAGACGTCGATGAGTGAAGTGATGCATACGGCCGGAGGCGAAAGAAAGGGGGAGGAGAAGGGGCTTCAGATAGAGTTTTCAGGGGTTTGGAGTTGAGTGGCAGCACGACGGGTCTTGGTTGGACGATGGCGCCGGGGATGGGGCTTACGCGGATGTCTGGCAAAGCGGCCGATGCGGCGTGGCCACGGCTGGGATGATTTATTGTCGCGGTGGTGGTGGTGGTGGTGGTGATGGGGGGTGGTCCGTCCTTGCTACCTTACCCTGCCTTGTTTGTGATCGAGATGGTATATCTTTCTTTTTGCTTTTTCGTGGATGTCTTGCAGATGGGTGGCTTATTCTCGAGGAACTTGCTTACTCGAAGCTCAGGCCTGAAAGTGGCGAGTTTTGCATACGGATGGGGCGGGTTACTATGCAAACCGAGTCTTTGGAGACCTGAAGATTGTACCGTACTGATCTACTAGTGATGGTGGGATAAAGCCATTGTGTGAGCTTCTTCTTGATGAGTGAGGTGCCGTCATGGGCCATCCAGAGGAATGGCTCGTGACGCCGGGCACCCTTGGTAGATCCGGCTTAGCGTGTGGGAGCCGTCGGCGAAAGAGGGTGTGAGGGTTTGAGGTTCCACGTTGGATAGCTCTTCGGGGTGCATATTCAGCTGATAATCATCTTGGTGGCGAAATGTTTCGTTGCCGCCGTCTGTTGTATGGCAGACAAGTGGGATTGGCCGGCAGGTTGGCGTCGGGATGGCCAGTGTCTTGTGGTCACCGCCAAAGCTTCGAGGAAGTGAGTTTTGGGAGGCATGAAGGATGGTTAGTCAGATGGCTTCGCCTTCTTTCGTCTTCTTTCGTAGAGGGCGGGTGTGAGAATCTCGAGGATGTCAGAGTTTGAGTAGCATAGTTGATTATTGAGGTATCTGTTCGTGATGGTCTTCATGTGGACTCTGAGGCATTCTTCCGCGGGGTACGGCGCGAATTCAACCAGGGGTAAATGGCATAGACCAAGAATATCAGAGTTATTCGTCGCATTGAACATCATGGCCGAGCGTCGACAGCAGCTGGTCAAGGTTCGACATGGTCATCCGATGTCTTCGGCACTTATTGAAGGTCGTCGACGGGTGCTTACTCGCTGTGCTGACAGGGTCTGCGTGGCAACACGCGGTCCAGCTTGGTTGCGATTGGCGATCGAGATATCGAGAAACTCTGGGAGATCGTGTTACGTGTAGAACTAAGGTGCCCCGGGTAAGACACGATGGGATCTCAGGGGCAAAGGCTGTTGAGCGATAGAGTACAACCCCACACGGATGCTGTTTGCGGCCCCTGTCCCTGCTGATGAGCCTGATAAAGTCCTGTTACGTGGACTTTTAGGTTCTCTTCTCAGCTCGACAGGCGGGAGTACAGTTGAGTGTGGCTGTACTACGATTCTTTGGTTGTGATGGAATCTACTGGCGCAGGCTCGTTCCCTGCCTCGGTACAAGTTTCCAAAAATATGCCAGAGTTGTGTGGTTCCTCGACATGAGATGTGCGGGTACGGACTCTTGAGCTACAACCTCCCGGAAGAGTATCGCGACGGATGATTCATTAAATAGAATGCAGTCATTTCTGCCTCGATCGACCGTCACATACCTAGAAGAAGAAGGGTTCTGGCTGCAAGCCATCTTCAAGTCAAGGTGCCGGAATAAGCATACCAACAGGGAAGTTGGGCTCGTCATAAACTGATAGGTTGCAATAGGCGGATCGACGAGCAGCATAAGGAGCTATTTAACAAGCAAGTAAACAAGATTCAAGTTTAAAGAGACTGAAGTCGCAGATCATCCTCCATGTCTGACTGCAAAGAGAGCAATCACCCATTTAGTGAAGCTGAAACTTCGATGGATTCCTTCTGACTCAATACCACGTCCATGCGAGAACATATCTGTTCATTGGCCAGCAACAGCTTCGTATCTATAAATAGTATAGAAGTTGCTTGCAGAAGCCATCGCATCAAAATGAACCTCACTAGGGATTGTCAACAACGGCCTTCCATAAGGTAAACAGCATCAACAGTATCAACTTAGCTGTACCAATCGAAGAACGATAATTTGCAAAACAGTAAGAGTTTATCTTCACATGAGTCAAAAGGGGAGAGAAAAAGTTGGCAGGATGAAGTTACTGGCTGGTAGCCATACGTCACCAACGGAGCATCAAGCCAACTCGATAAAGACTGACACACGAAAGTAATTGAAAGTCTTAAAGGTGCTTCATATATATGGAAACTTCAGTCATCTCAATTATTGAAATAGAAGAAAACATAAAAGGATAATTATACTAAAACAGTCGTGAAAACTGCAAGGGCAAGGCCTGGCGATCACCTTTCCGAGACAAATTGTGTGTTCCTTGTTGTCGACTATTCGACACTGAGGCTGTAAAGATGAGCGGCATTACTCTTCTTGACTTGTTTTCACAGAGATCCTAGTTATCTTTTCAATGAAAAAGAAGGAAATACAATTAGACAACTCCGAAAATCAAACCATCCTCTCTGCCACGTTCTCATTCTGCGCGCCTCCTGCAACAGTACTCATTGTCGTGGCACGCCCCACCTCCTGAGTCCGCTTCATTTTCTCGAGACGAACTTGTTCCTCTTCCAATCGTTTCTCCTCTTGGAGGCGCCTTTCGAAGGTTTCAATTTCCGAGGCGATGACATCTACAAGACGGGATCAGTCACACAACAGAGTGAATACGTCCAGAAAGTTCTTACCGCGCGATTTCCTGGGACGACGAATGTGCGGGAGAGAGATAGGAGTTATGTCCTCCACCTTTAGTCCCGCCGCCTGCAGGTACTGGAGTCTGGAGGCAAATGAGATCAGCGTCCGAGTCGGTATTGAGATTTAATCTGCCCGGATAGGAACGAACCTTTGCTGGCGCCTGGTTGAACCGTCTGCCATCGAATCCGTGGGTGTTTTCCACCAGAACAGCCGCGTCGACAATGAAATTCGAATCCGCCAAAAAAGTTCATCTGTCGAACAAGGCTCAGGCTTTGTTTGATTGCTCTGAGAACGCTCCCTTTGGATGCTCACAGAGGATTCTACAGGTGTTCTTCCTGTATCAATGTTATCTCTAGAGTTGCCAGAACTCGGTTCTTGAACTGGCTCATCCACACTGCTATCTGACTCCTCCCAGTGAGTTCTATGTCTTCCTGACATTTGTCGTTTCATCTTTGCAAACTCCGCTCGAGTTCCTTTACTTGTGTCTTCCGTCAGCCTCATCAGCCTGGGAACAGCGGCACTAGATCGGGAAGTCTGTCAAATGTCAATGTTCTTCTGCTTCCAAAGCTTCAACGTGGGGTTGTGGAAATTCATCCATTTCGCTTCTAGTAGCTAAGCCTGCATCTTTATTCTGAAATACCTTACCAGTCCCATCAGTTCCACGAAGAAGAAGAAAGAGTCCGTCCTACTCTGAGTACATATCTCGCAATAGGTAAACCTGCTGGCGTAGCCGGTCGACCTACCCCTTGATTCCTTTTTCCTTTGAATATCGGTACAATCTCAATGCGTAGAACAAGTGCTAAATCACATTGTGAGACGGCGGTGAGCCTGCCTCGAACTCGCCGGCCGTTTTTCAAGATCCAAACCAGCTTTGAAAGAGACTGTTAGTGTCTCTATAACCTCACGAGAGATATTGGAGTCATCAATCCAGCTGGCGCATTCACCAACAAAGTCTTGAAGCACGGAATGCTGAGTCTCAAACCCTACTATCGGCGTTCTGCCACGTATCTGGACCAGGGTAGGATTGCACGAGCCCGATGGAATCCGAAAATCGAATAATCTCTCTTAAAAGCTCCATCTGGGGCCACCGAGAGCTTCGCAGCTTGAGGAGCTCAATGATTGGCTGAGGGACAAGACGCTTGGCCACCCGTTTCTGGATGGAACGAGATTACCACCTGGAGTAACAGTGATAAACACCTTTACATGTGTCCACAAACGAAAGCAGAAGAAGACGACTCTTTCACACGATTTGTGTCAGGCTTCCTGCTAAGGGCATACCACCACATTATCGGTCACCGCGTGGGGACCGGGCAGATCGTCGACAAAGTCTCGGAGCACGCGTCCTACAGTAGAGATCCCATCAGGAAATTCAGCAACTTCTTCACGACCATCCTCGCCTGCATCATGCCCGTACTCACCATCTTCGTCTTGAACTTGCTGTCGTCTACCAACGCTCGTATATTTGTCACCCTGGGTTTCACGGCTTTGTTCGCGACGCTCCTGGCCATCTTTAGCAAGGCCAAGAAGGTCGAGATCTTTGCTGCAACTGCAATGTGTGTATTGCCTCCTGTCTCGAACCCAAGTATATTGACCAACAGTGTTGGTTCTGACGCAGCCTACAGATTCGCTGCCGTCGAAGTTGTCTTTATCGGAAGCGCTATCGAGAAGTAGGCAAACCTGGCTGCGGCAACCACCGTCACCGGGTTTACTTTTGGCACTTGCAACCATCTTGTCGTGGGAGTGAACAATGACGATTTGCGCCTGCATACATGTATGTCCTTAAGAGTACTTATTCTATTGCGTACCCCGGGTATAGCTGCGATAGAACGTCGGCCACTCGACTTTAGAAAGTTGTGTCTTAGTCTTCGATGGCCGTGACAATGCGCCTGAGACCCTCTTTCAACAAGTCTTCCTTGTTCGAGAACACGATCCGGAACCAACCGGGCTGTTCAGACCCAAAGAGCTTCCCGGAAGCCAGGAAGATCTTCTTGCTCAGCAAAGCCCTCATCACCACATCCGTGACATCTTCGACCTGCCGGTCCGGATGTCTGTCCAAGTACGCCCTGCCCAAGTTCACCCACAGGAAGAATGCGGCATTCGCGCCGGTGGCATGGACGATGCCATTCTCCCGTGCCCACTTGACGACGAGCTCGAAGTGCCCCTGAAGCTTGCGTTGGTTCTCCGCAATGTACTCGTCGACCCAAACCGTGTCATCCAGGATGTTGGCCGTGACGTGGTCCGAGATGGACGACGGCGAGCTATAAATGCCGACAGGCGTCAACGACCTGTGGAAAGAGTCGTTGTGCTGGGAAACGATGGCCCCGACGCGGATCCCGTTCGCGCCAAAGTCCTTTGACATGCCCCAGAGGACGTGCAGTCTGTGGGCATCCATGATACCGGTCGTGTCAACGGACAGGCAGGACTCGAAGGGAACCGGTCCCGGTTGCGTGTCTATGGTGTTGTTCCAGACCGACAGCGCGTAAATCTCGTCACTCACGAGATGCGCGTCGTACTTCTGACACAATCTCATCAGCTCCACGATGAAGTCCCGCGGGTAGCATCGCCCGAGGGGGTTGTGTGGGTGACACAGAATGATGCCGGCGATTCTGGTTCCGCTGCTCTTCGCGGCCAACAAAGCATCCTCGTACTTCTGCACGGCCGGACCTCCGAACGGATCGAGGTCGTGGAACGGCACCGGGGCCAGCTTGCAACCCGTCCGGTACTCTACATCCGGCACGAAAGCGCCGTAGTGCGGCTGTCCGAGCAGGAAACCATCGCCGGGGTTCCCCAGCGCCCACGCCAAGTGCTCGATGGCGGAGCTGCAACCGTTGGTCACCGAGACGTGTTCCGGCAGAATCGCGGCGGCGGGTTTCAGCCGCGCGGTGAGGAAGCGCGCGAGAGAGGCCTTGAGTCGCTTGGAGCCGGTCATGCCGTCGCCGTAGGTGAGCGAGTGCGTCGGGACGGCGAGGTTGTTGTGGAGGTGCTCCGACAGGCGGTCGTGCATGAGCGAGTTCTCGGCGATGCCGAGGCTGACGTGGCCGTCGGGGTTCGACTCGGGGTCCCAGAGGTCGCGGACGATGGTCCAGAGGAGCACGCTGTCGTCCGGTTCTGCCGCGACTTGGCCTCGGCTCGAGAGGCCGTGGTTCATGATGCGAGTTGGCGAGGTCTGTTGCGAATCGGTTGCGGGGTTCTAGAGATATGTTGGGGAAACACGTACGTTTATTAAACTGTTGTCATCGTGTGATAAGAGAAAGCTTAGCGTGAATTACATGCATGATACGGATACAATGACTCAATACAGCCAAGACTGAGTCAACAAAGTTGTGAAGTGTTGTCGACTTGTCTTGTTCCCCACTTCGCAACTCACTTCATCTATCCTGTGGTTGCTTCTCTTCCTCGACAGACCGGGGGTTTCCCAGCTGTGGTACCGGAGCCTTTTCCTCTCAGCCGTTTGGCTACTTCAGTCTCAGCCTGCGATACTCTCGTCAACTTCAACAGCGCGCCTGAAGAACAGGATGCCCTGAAGGACGCCTTTGAAAAGCGCTTCCCGGGCATGACCCTCAACCTCACTATCGATGACGACGCCGCGCTCTGCGCCTCTGACCTTGCGTAATTACTCTCAAAGCCTTACCAAGTGTTGAGTTTCTGATACATGAAGAGTTTGCAGCAGTACGAGTACAGCTGGTTTGAAAGCCTCCCACCGGCTTTCGTGCTCTCATGGACATTAACTCTACCAACCCCGTCGACTTTGAGCGCTTCATGGCGGACTGCGAGTCTGCGAGGGCCTGGAGAGGTTGAAGATATTTTTCGAGGACGAGGTTGGCACTCCCTAGGGTCTCAGCCCCGGTCGATGACTTGTAAGGGCTGTAAATGGCTGCTCATATTAGGCATATATAGGACAGGCACTAATTGCCAATAAGGAGTTAGATCATGTCATTTGCAAGGGCATGTCTTCTTGAAAAACTACGAATCGCATGCTTCTCGTCGTCTTGGGCAGTTTCTTGTACAATGAGAACACCTAAAAGGTCGAGGCATATGATGGAGGCATGTTACAAGACACATCGCCTGCGAAATTCTCCAACAAGCTTCAGCCGAGAAGGTGATGGTCTACTCATGGTCGCAGTAGAGCGCGTAGATTCCCATTCCCACAATCAGATATTAATTTTTAGCTCAGTAGAAGAAGGACATCTCCCTGTGTATCATACTTGTAGGTTCTCCAAACGAAGCTATCAAGTGACGTCAGGAAATCGTCGCAACCTGCCTTGAGTGGCTTGCAGTTGTTGAGCTGAAGCTTAGCAAGCCTGTCTAATACATGACGACTATACCTGGCAGACTGTATTTCACATTGTGATGTCTATCCGAATGTAGTACTCAAAGACAGCCTATCAAACCAGACTATGAGAATAGCCGTCAAAGTTGTCCGTCGATGATGTCGGTCGACGGGATTTCTCTGGCTCGAGAAGGATAACAGCCGATTCCGAGGAGTATCACGATCGGCATCGGCACAACCTGGACCCCTAGGCTCAATACATTGTTCGCACCTGGAAACCAAATCGTTGGAGACGTAAACGCTGGTGGAGAGACATGGGCGATCACCTGTCAGCCGAGCTGGCCAGAGGGTTCGCGATGCTGGATGTCGGTCATGGTGAGGTCGGAGGATGCTGGCAGACCAATCATAGAACGCCTTGCCGTGGCGATACTGGCCGAAAACATGCGATCAGCGCTGGGAAGAATGTTTGCATGTCTCGGGAAAGGGATCACCGTGTTACCAGGGCCGCGGCGATGGATGGAGATGCGAGGTTGACCCTGAAGATCCTGCGTCTCGAAGTCCCGTCTCGAAGTCCTGTGTTTATCTCATGTTTACACTTCTGCGTAAGCACCGCTTCGTATCAAGTTTGACAGGCGGTCGTGTCCGGAAGAATTCTGTGTATGGAGGACAGGCCAGTTAGGCCCAGAATCAGAGGTCAATGTTCACTCAGCAAAGCGTATCATTGGGCGGGAAACACGTCGCTGGCGCAGTCACTGTAGCAGCAACCTTTTCTTTAGCGAATCGAACTTGACGATGAAGGCAATAAGCGCGTGGCCAAGGGTAGAGGCGCACGATGTCGAGCCGGCGCGACTCCATGGCAATCTCTAGACCAAGACGTGGGGATCGGGCCGTCGACATGATCGGAATGTTGCTCCCTGCGGCAATCGAGTCAACTCAATCACCCGCCCGCCTTCATCACGACTAATCACGACGTGGAGGCCGTCTTCCAGCCTTGCATGTACGGCCGCAAACGTTGTCTCGGAGTTTCCCATTGACGGAACATGCCACACAGAAAGCCTAGGTCCTAGTCCTACGTCTACTCAGTAAGCTCTGTCCGGATAACCAGGCCGGCCGCACAAGAGCCTCCACTGACATATTTCCCGTCAGCCCAGGCTTCTCGCCAAGCCAGACCCTAGCTTCATCGGGTGTTGGTCCCAATGGCATAATCACTGGGCTCCCATGGCCATCTCGTAGAATGGCCACCGTCGAGCTGCCTACACAGCCTTGACAGCTTCGTTCCCGTTGAATGTGGGGAAAGTGGCTGGCATCGAGCTCCCCGAGTCGGTTAGTCCATCATCTAGTCCAAGACAGTTTCTCGGGAACCTCCTGTGGGGTGAGAGACCCTGAGACAATGCCAGAGCCAACAAGAACCGGTGTTCCCTGATTCGGCGCCACCTATCAAAGGACTCTAGCACCCCGTCCGTTCCCAGCCTTGCGGCAACAGCCAGAAGACTAGATGGGAGGTTATCGGATCCAACCGAGCAGCTTCTCAGGACGGTGTTGCAGAAGTTAGAACTGGGGTCCTCAGCACACACTGCATTCCTTTGACGTATCTGAGTCAACGTACGGGAGTGTCTTTTGCCCAGCTGGCTTTCCGGTGGGAAATGTATGCTTGGATTAAACTATGCGGAGCGTTGCCTAGGCGTCATTCCGCAGAACTGGCTTCTGGCTAGCACAGGAGTCCCCTGACGGCTGGGCGAGGAGAGAGAGAGGGATGTAACCATTTGCTTCAACTGAACTTGTTTACACTGGTGACTGAGTCTGGTGCTTTTTGCTTAGGGTTGTGCTTATTCTCACAGCTGGCTGAGGTCTTCGAAACAACTGTATCTGCCCATATTCAGCATGGTTGATCACCATGACTGAGTAGAACTTGAGCCCTGCGAAACGACACACAGTTGGACGTTCTTGGCCAGCAGGCATGGAGGCTTGGCAACCCACCGTCTTCCACCCGGACGAGACAACAACAAATCCGTCTGCCGGCGGCAACACTTGGACGGTTCTGCTGGCGAGAAGCTTTTGGCGTCCGCCGAGAGACGTCGGTGGTCTGGGCCGGCCCAGTCCTCCGACGTCAACTTCGGGAAGATCCTTTAGCGCCAGCCCACCGGCTCGTCCGTCTGGCTGGAGCTCGTCATGCTCTCTGAAGGCGGACACTCTGGTAGTCTGGGAGGTCTCGACCCGACTGCCAGGGCACCGTCGTGAACAAAGACGCGGAAGATTGCGAAGCTCGAAATGCCGCAAGCCCTGGCTTGAGGGCGATAGCCTCCCCGGCAAGCCATGACAAGCCACCAGGAGCTTGCCGTCCGGCCTGGAGGAAGCCCAGAGGAAGAAGCATGCTCGTTTCCGGTCGTCTGGCACGGCTTCAGACGTTGAGAGTGGATATCGTGAGCTCAAACTGCCGAGCTTCCCTTTCTATAAGAGGCGTTGAAGGTTCCCGTGTTGTTACATTCTCTTCTTTTCCTCATCAGCCTCATCAGCCTCTTCCACCCTCATCCAGCAACCGCCTCTCTCTCGCCTTCAACACCATTCAGATATAAGATTCTTCAAAGACCCCATCTCTTCATCAACTCTCATCTCTCAACCTTCCAACCAGTCCAACCTTCCAACCGCCGAGATGCAGGTCAAGATCTTCACCGCCGCCATCGCCGCCTTCTCCTTCGCTCCGGTCCAGGCCGCCGTTGCTGTTGCCCCGAGACAAGCCTTCACCGTCACTCCCGGAGCCCTCGTTCTGCCCACCTTCTCCTTCGACCCCAACTCGCTCGGTGTTCAGCAGTTCATCTTTGAGCTCCTCAACACCCTCCGCGGCGACATTGATGCCTCTGCTCTGCTCGTGACGCAGCTCGTCAACACCGCCAACAACGCCGCCAACGATGTAAGCCTCCCCCCTCCTGGCAACATCATACACGCATCCATGGGATCACGGACGCTAACTACTTCTTTGCAGAGAGTGACCGCTGCGCAGGCCATCGCCGCCGCGCTCCAGCAGAACGCTCAAAACATCGCCACCAAGTTCCAGGGCGTCGTCGGCGAGCTCGTCACCAAGGCCGCGACCCTCAAGCCCAGCGCGACTCCCGGCAACGGCAACGGTGGCGGCAACGGTGGTGGTCTTCCCTCCCCTACTGTCCCTTCGGTCGCTCTGCCTACCGCGACTGCTGCTGCCACTGCTGCCGATATCGCCCAGCTTGCCGAGCAGGTAAGACTCCGGAATAGCTTCAACCCAGTCGGCTCTCATACTAACAATACCAGATCGTCGTCCAGGTCCAGACCCTCTTCAACCAGGCCAACGGCCAGGTCAGGGCCGTCCAGGCTCAGGCTGCCCAGCAGGCCACCGGCCTCGCCGGCCTCGTCGACGCCACCCTGAGGAAGCTCCTCGGCGATGCCACGACGGCCACCACCGGTGCTCTCCAGACCGCCTACAGCCAGTCCACTGTCGCGTCCCAGCTGCTCCTCGCCACCGTCGCCGGTGTTCTCGCCAACGTCCAGGGCACCAGCGCCGGTCTCACCCAGCGCATCACCAACGCCTCTGTCAAGCTCAACCCCACCCTCGTCGTCGGCGCCAGCCCCGACATCAAGATCTAAAGAAAGGCATTTACCTACATTTGGGCCTTTGGCTCGCATACTCAATCCAGCCCTTGGGGTTGGTGAGCTTCTTCGTACAAACGGTTCGATAATCACTTACAACAATGGCAATATGGGAGACTGAGACGGTAATCATGCAAGGGAAAGGGAAGCTTTTGGTAATGGCTGACGCAATCATTCATGGATGGGGCATTATTTCTTCACTGGTCACATTCAAGTAATCCTTAATATGGTACTTATCCTTAGGACTTGGCTTAATGTTTTATTAATGAGCAAGGCATTGCCCACAAGTCGCATTTTGATTGAAGATGTGGTCATCGGTATCCATTAGAATTGCCTTCTTTGGTGTACAACTTCTGGGCTCTCAATGGTATCGGATCGCAAAACTTATTGAATGACTTCATGAGAGATATCGTTCAATGCACACCTCATACAAGAACCAACCAACGCAAGTCTTAGTGACATGGTCCATGGATGGTGAGCTGTCCCACTGCTTGATTTAGCGAGAGTTAATAGTCGATTCAATAAGTATCACAGCAAGTGGCCAATATCCGACGGAGGACTCAGAATTGTACGGAGCACTCGCACTTGGATCGGGTTCAACCGAAAAAACCTGCGCACGCGGTGGATATATCGGCACCATGGCCCCTCTAAAGGCCCTGGTTCCGTTGTGAATAAGGTAACGTGCTTGGAGGCGTAAATATGGCGCGTTTTGCGTAAACAGACTAGATGGCGGCGTAGAGATCCCAAAGGAGGAGACGGTCGTTCGAGAGAGCGTCATCCCTGAACGTCTGGAAATTCAGGGGTCGGGGCGGAGACACCACAGGACAAGGTATGACCCTTTTCTGATCGGATGACACAAGTTTACCATGCATGAGATGGTTTCTGGTTTACTCTTTGAAGCTCGAGCTCATGACGAGGGCGTTTATCAGGGCGGGCGGTTAAGGGAATCTTTTTCCCGTCAGGACTCAGGACTCAGGAGAGGCGGATGAGAAGACCGCCCAGAGGTCCTAACCCTCTCAGACCCAGCCAGTCCCAGCCCACTTACTATATGTACTATGTAAGCGCTGGCAACATCCTTGCAGCCATCGTGGAAACCCCCAGAACAAGGGCGGGGGATTTGCTTCTGGGTCCATGTCCATGGCCCCTTTCAACGTCCCCAATCTCGGCCGAACGAAGCGAAGCGGACCGAAGCTTGGCTCTTCGCACAACGTGCTCGTTCGTGCGGTGGTACGAAGTACCGGGGGCGGGATCATGCCGGATCGTCGACTGCCAGGGGTGCGGCTTCGAGCCTTGGATAGATTGAAGCTGGAATTGCCCTTCCAATAGCAGAGTAGGATATGACGATTGGAGGAAGCAAAACGGACAGAAATTGGCCAGGCTTGGGTAGGCCAGGCCGGGCCACTGGTCTTGTGGAAGAGAGCAGACATTGATAAACGTCTCTTCTCCCGCCAAGAGTCGTGATATCCTCCCTCTTGCTTCTTCCTCCTGCTCCTGTGTGTCTTTCTACCATTCCTTCACTTCAATTCTTTTCTTGTCGCCTCGAGGGTCACTTTACACGTTCTTTTCTCGCCAGCCTCTCCCTCTCTTGACCAGTCTCTCCTTTTCCAAACCACCCACCACCCACTCACTCCCATCCAACATGCGCTTCTCGGCCTTTGCGGCAGCCGGCCTGCTCGCCATCCCCGGCGTCAGCGCCAACCTGCACGAGCTGGCCGTCGCCGCCGGCAAGAAGTACTTTGGCGTCGCCACCGACAACTCGGAGCTCAAGGACGCGGCCTACGTCAAGATCCTCAAGGACCCCAAGATGTTCGGCGCCGTGACGCCCGGCAACGGCCAGAAGTGGCAGTTCACCGAAAAGACCCAGGGCGTCTTCAGCTACACCTCGGGCGACGAGATTGCCGCCTTCGCAAAGACCAACAGCATGATCCTGCGCTGCCACACCCTCGTGTGGCACTCGCAGCTGCCCACCTGGGTGTCGTCCGGCACCTGGACCAAGGAGCAGCTGACATCCATCATCGAGACGCACGTGTCCAACGTCGCCGGCCACTACAAGGGCCAGTGCTACTCGTGGGACGTCGTGAACGAGGCCCTCAACGAGGACGGGACCTACCGCGACAGCGTCTTCCACAAGGTGCTCGGGACCGACTTCATCCCCATCGCCTTCAAGGCGGCCGCCGCCGCCGACGACGCCGCCAAGCTGTACTACAACGACTACAACATCGAGCTCGCGGGAGGCAAGCAGAAGGAGGTCCTCAACATCATCAAGAGCATCAAGACCGCCGGCGCCCGCATCGACGGCGTCGGTCTGCAGGCCCACCTCATCGTCGGCAGTGCCGGATCCCGCACCGCTCTCGCCAGCGTGCTCAAGTCGTACGTCGACGCCGGCGTCGCCGAGGTCGCCTACACCGAGCTCGACATCCGCCACAAGAGCACCCCCGCCGACGCCGCGGCCCAGCAGAAGCAGGCCACCGACTACGTCAGCGTTGTCGGCGCCTGCTTGGACATCCCCGAGTGCGTGGGCGTCACCATCTGGGACTACACGGACAAGTACTCCTGGATCCCCTCCGTCTTCCCCGGAGCCGGCGAGGCCCTCCCCTGGGACAAGGACCTCAAGCCCAAGCCGGCCTACACCGCCCTCCAGAGCCTCCTCGCCGCCGCCGGTAAGGGTGGTGGTGCTGCTCCTCCTCCTACCGGCGCCGCTTACCCGCTTCCCACCTCCGAGCCGGCCATCGGCCCTGCTCCGTCCGAGCCCGCTGGGAGCGAACCTGTTGCAAGCGAGCCCCCTGCCGCTTACCCCGTTCCCACCTCCGAGCCAGCCGTCGGCCCTGCTCCGTCCGAGCCCGCTGGGAGCGAACCTGTTGCGAGCGAGCCCCCTGCCGCTTATCCCGTTCCCACCTCCGAGCCAGCCGTCGGCCCTGCTCCGTCCGAGCCCGCTGAGAGCGAACCTGTTGCGAGCGAGCCCCCTGCCGCTTACCCCGTTCCCACCTCCGAGCCGGCCGTCGGTCCCGCTCCGTCCGAGCCTGCTGGGAGCGAACCTGTTGCGAGCGAGCCCCCTGCCGCTTACCCCGTTCCCACCTCCGAACCGGCCGTCGGTCCCGCTCCGTCCAAGCCCGCTGCGAGCGAACCCCCCGCCGCCGCCGAGCCTACCCCCGAGAAGTCTGCGCCTGCTGCCGATGCCCCGGCCGTCACTCCAAAGCCCAGCAAGCCGGCTGTCTATGCTCCCGCCATGACGACGCTCGTCACCAAGGTGAAGGGCAAGTGTGGCAGTGGCGGTGGCGGTGGCGGTGATGGTAATGGTGATGACGTGAACGAGGAGGCCGCCCCGACCAGCGCCCCTGCTGCGAAGCCGTCTGGTTCTACTTACAGTTCTGGTCCTGGTTCCGTCGGTGCCGCTGGTGGTCGGTACGCTCAGTGCGGCGGCAACGGATTCGGCGGATCTACTGCTTGCGCCGAGGGTCTGACGTGCAAGAAGGAGAATGCCTACTACTCCCATTGCCAGTGAGGGGTGTAGTAGGGAGAGAGAGAGAGAGGCATGATGGGACTGCTCTGGATAGCGTCCCTGTGAGACGGCGAGGAAATTCGTGTATATAGTTTAGGCTTTGGTATATCCTTCAGCCATTACTCGTGTGTGTTACCGTGTGTGATGTTGGAATGTTGTCTTCATCACATGGTAGTGATGTGTGGTGCAAGATAATGCATCATGAAGGGCCGTGACTGAGTGAAACTGACGACGTTGGAATGTTTACATTTGTTGCTCGTCAGAGATGACAGCGTCCACTCCAACCGATCTCAACTTGCAAAAGACAAGATTGAATCCATCAACGTCCACCATCCGCTCAGAGAGAAGATCCCAACGGCCGAAAGAGCTGACGGCCGTGAAGCCTTTCCCGGCGTGCCGGTTCACGCACACGGCCATCGAGTTGACGGCACAGGTTGCGGCGGAGACGGACGGCAGCTTCCGAAGGGCATCGCGGGGCGGGTTCACCCTTCGGGCTACGACATCATCGGCCGGCCGAGTCCCAACAAGCGACACCCCGAGACGATTGTCGATGCGCAGTTTAGCATGTACTACCAGGTGGCTGTTGTGTGGCTGTACGGCATGGAAACAGGATGGGGAGCGTACGAGTGCGACAAGATGAAGAGCAGACAGGTGGCAGATCTCTGCGATAGAGTCGAGGTCATCATCGACGAGAGTCTGGGACAGAAGTTCGAGGTGAGGATGACCTTTTCAGGACTCGACGGAGATGTCAGCAGAAAGGAAGGCATGGTGTATCCGTTGGGAGAAGATGAGCATCCATTCTCGCGAGAAAGGGTCCGTGAGAAGTTCCGGGGTCTCGTCAGGAATGTAGGTCTACGATGGAGCCCGGACCGAGAAACGTTCTCAACGCTGTCGACAAGCTGACTGAGGAAAGCGGATCGTCCGTAGGACTGATCAAACTTCCATAGGTAGTTCTCCGTAGCACAGACACGAGCAAAGCCACAATATAAGTGGGAAAGACTGCGTCGTCTTCTGACACGTTTGCCCGAGAACGTGGAGCCATCGGACCCTGTGTATCGTACATGATTCCTGGCAGAGACCATTTTCACCTCTCCTCTCTGCTTGGGTCCCTTATCTGGACCCGCAAGCGACCGCTGCTCGAAAAGACGATACCCCGGCAGCTTCCCATGCTTCCTAACACTACAGCATCGCAGCTCGAGCCTCAGAGTAACATGTGGATCGGCTCGCCGACCCCGACAGTGGACCCGACGGTGGCGATGAAGAGCTTGGAGTACTGACAACTGGATCGGTGACAACCTGGAGGACGCCCCGGTGGCCGGCAGTTGAGACATGGAACTCGGACATCAAGGCCGCCCACCTTCGCCGGTTCCGGCGATGCGGTCGTCAGGTCCCCAGGGCCAGCCGGACGCTCGAGCTAGATTAGACGCCCGATGGCACTCGATATAGTTCGAACAAGGCGTTGACGGGCTCTAGAGTGGTTCCCGTTGAGTCAAAACACGTCGTGGCCATCTTCCCGCGTCCAAGTTCATTCAACATCTGTCGCAATGCTTCGTGACTCGTCTTCACATGGGCAGACTGCCATTCGAAGCAGACCATACAGACTGCTTTGACGAGCTTACCATGTACTGACATTCTCGCCTCCAGAGCCACAGGAACCAGCAGCTGCAATCGTCCGCAAACGGCCAACGACAAGGACTCGTTTCTCGCCACGTCCACGTCCAATATTGCTCAGACGAGTACTCCAGCCTCTGCCCCATCTGCGAGATCAGCAACGACGCTATGAAGCTCTCAGGGATGTCACGCACCAAGGCCCTCTGCATTCGGATATCTTGGCCGTCGCGTCTCCACAGCGGTGAAATCGGCCCCAAACTCGACGAGGTCGAGAAGAGCTATTTCTCCGACTGCAGCGCCTCCTGGTCGCCGGATACAGAATGGTTCATACCAGATGGATGATATCAGAAGGATGATATCACGCTACTGCGTAGCTACTGCGTCCTATCAGAGACTTGTCGCTCACACGATCTTTTGTCGAGACTCCGGGCCGACAAAAGGTCAACGGACTGTCCATCCGCCAAGAGGCCAGGTGAAGCAACAGCAACAGTAACAGTACCAGGAACAACAACAACAACATCGATGGCTCGACTTGGCCGTGACCATTGGACGGCCCAGGCCGTGGCATCCTTCACACGACCCAACCACGTGTCGACAAGTCCGATTCCCGCGAAATGAAGCACCTCGAGACATGATACATCCCAGGCCCGCGACTGCTTGATCGCCTTCGCATGCCAGCCAGCCAGCCAGCCATCCCGTCCAGCTCAACACGACCGACTCGACGGGAGGCCCCGAAGGCGTTCCTTCAAAGAAGGCGCGCTTTGACCGTCCCAGACCTGGCGGAATGCGGGGGATGACACCGCTGGGCGACCATTCCTCATCTCGCTTCGTGGCTTCGACAGCACCCCCCTACCCCCTTGTCCACCTCCGCGATGGGCTGGAACCCGGACGTGAACCTGTCGTTGTCATGCTCGACACCCTCCTGGTTCCTGGGGAGGAGAGCGATCGCCCTTTTCCACGAACCACGCCTCGTCGTTCGTGTCGTGGTGGTGTTTTAGTCGGCCGTCCGGGCTCCATTCTCGGGTGATGTGAGCTGCTGTCCCATCCGTGGGCTTTTTGCGGAAACCCAGGGGTGGTGGTGGTCGATCGAAAGAACCATGGGAAAAGAGAGAAATGACGAGCCTTTTTTTCTTTCTTATAGTCCAGGTATTGGCCCGTCTGGGGGCGGTGGTTCCCGAGTCGAGGCTCGAGGGTTGGAAGATACAGACAGCAAAGCGATTGATTGATCTGTTCATGGGTCAACGGACGTCTCTGGTCGGTCTCTGCGACCGTCTA
This sequence comes from Colletotrichum lindemuthianum, assembly GCA_001693025.2. Classification (NCBI taxonomy): domain Eukaryota; kingdom Fungi; phylum Ascomycota; class Sordariomycetes; order Glomerellales; family Glomerellaceae; genus Colletotrichum; species Colletotrichum lindemuthianum. The sequence goes on from MASP02000482.1 coordinate 65,737, forward strand.
TTGCTACCCTGACTCTCGTCTCCCTGCTTGCTGACCTCCCCCCTCCCCCCCTCCCCCTGGCAGCTGCTGTTCCAAAGAGAAAGACGAAGCAAGAAAACCTTTGACGATCCTCGTTTATTGATTTCTCCCCTTCTCAATGTGCCTGACGAAGGCACCTTGCCCGCATGGACGACACGCCTTGGGACGAACTTCCTCACGATGATTACGGCCCTTCTCTGCTTGCGACGGTCTGGGGTCTGGGGGTCTTGGCCGGGATTTTCATGGGTTTACGACTGTACTGCAAGTTTACGCGACAACGAGGGCTGTGGTGGGACGATCACTACATGATTGCGGCTTGGGTGAGTCTCCCAACGGTTATCATCGTCAGGTGATGATGAATCATGAATCAAGGCTGACTGGCTGACTCTTCCTCGACTGATAGCTCGCTTACTTGACATTTGGCGTTTTCGTCACCATCGACGTGACATACGACTTTGGGAAGCACAACTGGGACATCACGCCCGGCAACTGGTCCTGGCTGCTCCTCCACGCCAACCTCTCGGGGTCCTTGTCCATCATCGCCGCCGCCTGGAGCAAGACGTCCTTCGCCCTGACTCTCCTGCGCATCGCGACGGACCGCTGGATGAAGTGGCTCATCTGGTTCCTCGTCCTCTCCGTCAACGTCGCCCTCGGCCTCGCCGTCCTCTTCACCTGGATCCAGTGCTGGCCGGTCGAGAAGACGTGGCGGACGGCCTCGACGCCGGGGACCTGCTGGCCCAAGCACATCCCGGTGCACTACAACACCTTCACGGCCTCGTACTCGGGCGCCATGGACGTCGTCCTCGCCATGCTGCCGTGGAAGATCATCTGGGGCCTGACCATGACCAAGAGGGAGAAGTTTGGCGTCTCGCTGGCCATGAGCATGGGCATATTGTAAGCGCAAGAGAGAGAGGGGGAGAGACAGAGAGAGCCCCCACGCGCCCGCGTGGCTGTTTTACGAACAAAAGCCCAACTGACTTGTACAGCGCCGGAGCCATGTCCTTTATCAAGATTCCGGCTCTCACCGCCATTGGCGCCTTTGACATCATCGACACCGTCCAGTTGGTCATATGGGGCGCCGCCGAAAGCGCCGTCACCATCATGGCGGCGTCGATACCCATGCTCCGAGCCCTCTTCCGCGAGTACACGCCGCCGCCGGCGCGGTTCATCAGCGACGAGGAGTCCATGTTGCGACGGCTGGGGGCGACATCGGGCAGCGGCGGCACGAGGGCGACGCCGGGAATCGGAAGATCGCGGTCGGATGTGGAGCTGATTGACATTGACCAGAGGGCTGGTCTCTACACTGGTCAAGCGATTACGAACGACCTGGCGCTGCAGGCTTGGAAGGGGAGGGAAATGAGCGAAAAGAAGGAGGGTCGCCGAAGAGATATCGGCAACGGGGCGACGCTGTCGACCCATTTTGATGCGTTTGGAGGAGTTGATCAGCTGAGGCCGAAGCCTACCCACGTGAGAAACTTCTCTAGGAGGCTGTGATAGTCTGTGTTGATAATGCAAAAGCTTTGATGTGTTCACGACGTGCTCTCGAGTTTCATTGCATTACGATGTCCCAATCATTTTGTCATCCATGTCGATTTGGTGTCTTATGAGTCGACCTTTATGAGCGGTGAGTTGAACAAGGATGACGGGATGGTCAACGCGAGGCACAAGCGTAGCCTCGGACGTCCATGATTCCACACGTGCCTGGGGACTTCTCTTCAAGAATCAGTAGTCTGATATAGGCACCAGAAATAACAAAGGAAATATGAGCTGTGGTTCCCTCATATCATACTCATAATGAGTTTGCAAACGCTCATGCGGCACCTCATCCCACAGTCTAAGCTGTGAGTGAGATGAGTTCCGTCCAGTTGAAGAAGGAAGCTAACACCGACCACGCATGCAGTCTCTCAGATGGGATTTTGTTCTCTCAAGAGTATCGATTGTCTTGTGTCGTCTCAAGCTGAACGCCTTTAAACCATTCGAGGCGCCCAACTGACGCCCCGAGAATCTTTCATGGTGAGAATGTCAATAATTTGGACAGCGCACCTCACTTACCTTGATGACGATCCATAGCAGCGCGTACCCCGACTCACCGAGTCCCCAATCCCGGATTGCACAATATCCGAAGCTGGCAATCTGTTCGTCAATGGATAGTAAGCACATCCCGGTACAGCTTGTATCACGGTGAGTACTGGAGTCTGGGGGTTCCCGACTTCGTCACTCGCTTATGAGCAGCAGACCTACCTTGGCACCTTTTCAAGAAGGACCTGATTCACTAGATGAAGCAATTAATATCCTCATCAGAGACCAAGTGCAATAGGCGCCAGCGCATACCGAACACAATGACAGACTACGTCCATACCACGCAGTCATCGCCATCCAGGGGGGCGGAACCAAGTGCAATGGTATCGGGGTCGTCGTCGTGGACAAGCCAGAAGGACCCCACAGAGACGATATTGGAAATACTCTCATCGGCGAGTGCCACAGCGGCGCGTGAGTTATCGACCAAAACGTCTTCATCGAAGACAGTAAGCAAATCTTGGCAGACATCTTTGGCGCCCAATTGCTGATATTGGTCGTGAGAAAGCAGTGTGGGCTGACAATAGAATCTGCAACTGTGTCAGTCATTGATACAGTAAGCTTACCTTTGAGATCCGAACTGGGCCGAAGACCAACAGCAGATTCTCGTGGAGCTCATGCAAAGCAAGCTTATGTTTCCTCTTCCGGCAGCTCGTGTCAGCCAAACCTTTTCGAGGCCATATCCCTCGTCGTGGACAGCAGAGTAGGCACAAGACCCTATCGATACTCCAGCTTCCAGACGTCACGACGGGCGGGCGAGAAGACGCCCAGATTCAGGTCCCACTAATTATGCTTCATCAAGCTCAAGACGTCGCGGCTGGGAATGGTCTGCTCGTCTGATGGCTGATGGCTGCCAACTCCACTCCGCCATGTTCCCTGTCGAGAGCTCCATCAACGCGGAATGCGCGGAGCAATTCCAGAGAATCGGGCAAACCCAACTGCCGATTGGTAATTCCCTAGGGCCCTAATTCCGCCCGTCACGGAGTCAGCTCGGTTACGTCAGTGAGGGGACTCTATCGGTGCGGGATATATAGTTCACCACGTTACCCGACGACTCCGACAGAAATATCCTCCAATTTCGGGCTCTCATCATCAAATCAACACCGTCTTCAAACATCGCTCGCATACCAAAAACCAACCCCTACTTCAATAAACTCACCATCACCGCCAAAATGCCCGTCACCGTCTCCGTCGTCTACCCCAACGAGCCCGACGCCAAGTACGACATCGACTACTACATCAACAAGCACATGCCCCTCGCCGGCTCCACCTGGAAGTCGTCCGGCCTCAAGAGCTGGTCCGTCGTCAAGTACGTCCCCGGTCCCGACGGCGCCGAGCCCCAGTACGCCTTCGCCGGCATCCTCCAGTGGGACAGCCTCGAGAGCTTCCAGAAGGGCCTCGCCTCGCCAGAGTCGGCCAAGGTCATGGGCGACGTTCCCAACTATTCGAACAAGAAGCCCGTGTTCCTGGTTGGCGAGGAGGCTGCGTCTGTTACTCTTTGAGCTGGAATGGACGGATACAGGTCGCACATAGGGAGCGACTGGGCGGAGGAGAGTCGAGTTATACCATCTACGAATTGAATACGAACAATCGTTTGCGCAATAGTCGGACTTTGGGTGTGGATCCGCTGCACGGGATATGTGACGTCGCCTCTCACACGAACCAAAGGCATCAATAGTATCACGTGGCGGCGACTCGGCTGTGATCTTTCTTAATTACCGCGTTTGCCTTTTCATGCTGATGACTGACTGACGTTTGCCGTCTCTTTGGGTCTCGCGATGTACGTATTCACTGAGAATAAAGTCAGTATCTCACATGAGCCGACGCATAGCAAACTTCTGGCCGTGGAAGTTGACGACTTCTCCCAGGGAATGCACGCAAAGAGAGGTCTACGACGGACCCTTCCGCGAGCCTGAGACAAACGTCAGGATGAGTCCCAGAGCCCGATGAGCGAACAATATATTCTTCTGTGCTGGCCTTCAAGGCCGGTGAAGCCTGGCTCAAAGACTTCAAAGATCATGCTAGGGAAACGGTCGCTTTCATGTTCATATGCCCTGTCTATCTGATTCATTACTACGCCATATACCTCATCAATTCAGTCAAGTTTCGTTGTGGAAGGCTGATTTATCTGTTTGAGGAAGAGACCTTTAGGAAGGAATTTGACTTGTATCCCTCTCAGTACAACCAGCACCAAAAGCCAAAGCCGGATCAACCCATCTATCAGCATAGTCGACGTAGTTTCTCGACACCGGAAATGCTATGGTCAGGATTGCAAAACATCCCAGACGCAGCTGCAGACCATGAGGTACGCCAGGACCATGTTCCCTGGACCTCCTGTTGCCAGAGCTTTTCCGGTAGCTATGAAGACTCCGCTGCCGATGCTGGATCCAAGCGATATAATCTATACATAGGATCAACAGTGTTTGTTCATTATGATTACAACAGACCAACAGACCGCGGTCTTGCTGGGCTCGGTGATAACGAGGATTATGATACAAAGTTGCTTACCCAGTATCTGCCAAACATCTTACATTCGTTCAATTTCGCCTACTTGCTGCAGTCTATCCTGAAGCGACCTTGTTGATACCCCGCGTATTTACTGTTATCCTTCTGGTGAGCTGTTTTGTCGCCCTTTTCCTGGCGCGCTACAGGAAACGCATCGACGAACTGCGTGCGTGCGCAAGAGCCTTGGCTCCAATCGCCACTCGAAGGCTTTGGAGTGAAACCATCTATTTCGGCTTCGTTGTAGACTACCCCTTCGATCGCTTGTTCTGGATGGCAGGTATGTGTCTTAGTCTCTGCATGAACTGCGCTTCTAGATACTCAGACTAAAAGACAACTCAGTTGCGAGAGGTTTAAGCTCTTCTGCTCATCATAGAAGTACGATATATGGCATATATAATCTAGCTCTTTTGGCACCAAGTTGAATTTGTCATAAGCTACTTCAGACCTCAACAGACGATAACACCAAATCATTGTACATGCCACAGGATTCGAAGAAGGCCAAGGCCTCGGCGGCGTGTGGTGGCACAGAAGATAGCCCGGCGCTCGAGTCGACACTGACACTCCGTTCTACGAGTCTCTGGACTCCGAAATCTGGACGGAGTGGGAGTGGACAGAGATTTACACCGGTCAAGCTGAGCTAGTTCGAAACTTTGAGTTCGTCGGCCGGAAGTGGGATCTCAGCAGGGACGTCACCTTCGGCGCCAAGATGACGGACGCGACATTCGACCCCCAGGCCAACGAGCGGACTATCCGCACAGAGAGCGGTCACAAAGCCTCAGCTCCGTATCTTCTCCTGGCCATGGGGTTCGCTGGAAGATATACGTTCCCGAAGTCGAGGATCTCGACAGCTTCAGGGGCTTCAATCGCTAGCCGGAACATGATCCCGAGCTCGGCGGGAAGCGGAGACTGTAGTTGGAAGAATTCACATACGTAGTAGTTGCAATAATCTTGCGAAAGTATCCGTCAGCGGCAAAACATCATGAGCAGGACGCTCGACCCAGGCCTCACGGCTGTGACAAGGGTCCTATCAATCGGTTATCGACGCCTAAGCTTAGTCGGATGAACCGTCGAGCTGGAGTTCTTGCTCCGTCATCTGCCCATCTTCCCTGATCGGCCATTGCGAGTTAGTATGAGATGTCGCTGTGATGCTCAGCGGGCAATCTTTCCATATTAAAGATTAGCTGCGTCTACCTGGGTATCAATGCGGTCACGGCAATGGCTGTTGTGAAAATAGCCCACTTGTCCAGGACATAAATGCCGCTCGCACCGCTGCCGACCCGTCCCAGAAGTCTGTTACCCAAATCGGTGATGCTCGCCTGGAACTCCTCTGCAGTCGAGGCGTTCCAGTTCGCTCCTTGGGCTCCGGGAACCGCCTCACTGCCGGTGAAGGCAATGTACAAAACGTCATTGTCGTCATGTCCGGAGTTTCCATTCACGCTGTTGCCGTAGCACGCAGTAGCGAGGGAGAGGGAAGCCTCACCAACCATGGCCTCGGGCCCGTCATCGCCGTTGGTGTCGCCCCATATACCGTAAACCTGGCCATCTGTCAGAGCTGCTCTTCGTTTTCGGACCGAGTTGTACATGCTTACAAGCTTCTTGTCGCAGACCACGGCCATGACGCTCAGCGGCTGGACGCCATGTGCCCTCGGGTCAAAGGTCGGCCAACCCTGCTTCGTGCCCTGGTTGCCAAACACCACGTAGGGGTGGACGTTCGAGTTGAGATCGCTTTGGCCGACGTTGTAGCCCCGCAGAGTTTCCCAGAAAGTCGTTTGAGATTGTGTGTCGGTGGAGCTGGCGCAGCGACCGTCGTATCCCGTTCCGTTTTGGATGCCGTCGCAGTCGATGTCCATGTTGGCCAGCTGGCCTTTGTTGCCTTGGATGTAAATGATCTTGTAGCTGTCTAAAAAGTCACCGCAATAACCGAAATCTAAAAGTGCGTGAGTTGGGGAGTGCTCCCGTACAAGACGCACGTCTGCCGGGTTCTTACTTCCGCCATCACCCTCCTCGCTATGAAAACTCCCCTTGAGCACATTGCTGCACTTGCGACGGCCACGGACGTGATCGTAAAAGTCCTTCACGTCGCTGGGCAAGTCGAGTGCGGTCAACAAAGTCGTGAAGACGCCCAGTATGAGCAAGAGAGAGTGAAACCGCCTCATTGAGAATTGCTGCTGTCGGTAAGACGGCAGAAAATCAGGTGATGTGAGACGATATAAGGAAAGCCCGGGTTGGCCGAGATAACAAAAAGTCGACTCGCGCTTTGGTAGCACGTGATTTCATTTATATTTGCTGCGTCAGAACGAGCTTGGATTCTGCATCCTTGTCCAAGCGCTAGTTTTGCGCACTTGAACAGGCAGCACAGCCCTTAATGTATTGGACATTGAGAATGAACACGAGCTCGCCAAAGGCTTGGCGATGAGACCGTCGGCTTGCCAATGAATTCCGAAAAGCAAAGTGAGCTTGGCGGGACAATGCGCCAGGGAGTCTTTTGCAGACAACACAGACTCAGACTCAATAGAGGCGCATATTGCTGCGGCGCGATGAGTTTAGCTCACTCAATTGGCACAGGCCATTGGGTCTTCTCTTGGTGTTTACGTAATGACGTCATATAGCCATAGCTCAACCTCTCAGTCTCACCGACAACACAACCGCTGCTGGCTAACATCAAGACTATAGAATGATTAGTATAGGCAGCATTGGCACAGTTTCGAGACTGGGGTCGCTGACGGTGGGAAGCGGAAACTAACGAGATCCGAGGTGAAGTCCCAGTCCGGAGTGCGGAAGCGATCGCCGAAGTTTGTCTAGGTAACAGGTTGCTCTGCAGGTGAAACCACGCAAGAGGTGGTGGCCTCCCCGACGCCTCGGCTGCAAGAGTTCCCCTCGGTCGGACGGCCAAAACCATCTCATCTTCATCGGAAGTGAGTAGCGCCGCTTGCTCGCTCCAGAACAGATGAGCGGGGCCCAAAAAGAGTGAAAACGGCCCGGCTGGTTATGTGAGTCGTGTCGGGCACTGGTGATTAAGATGGATAGGAGATGTGTGTGCGCAACATCGTCATCAGCGACTACTGACCTGGAGATCACAACTGACCAGGAATAGGAAAACACGTTGTCGACTTACGGCCCGCGGACTACCGACGTTGACGCTAGGCCAGTGTAAGCATGAGGTCCAGGTCTGAAGGGCCAAGGCTTCCCTCTGATCCATACATGTCTCATCATCAAGACACATTGTAGGGTCGGAGATTATGCAATGTTTGTGGTGCCAAGCCACGTGATTTCCGGGGACTTCGCAAGCGAACAGCATACCAAGTCGACGTCAGGCCGGGGGTGCGTGGTTGTTGATGCTAGTGAAAACCCATGATGGGCACGAAAATTGCTTGGCCGCTATGCTATCTGTGGTCGGTTACAGTTCCCCATGGCCGTTAGCCCTGCTTCTAGGTTACACTTCTTCAGACGTTCGAAGCTAATTCAATCTGTCATGCGGATAAGATTCTTTTGGGGAAACCACCACGTCGGATTTGTGTCCCGTAGTTCCTTAGCCTCGGAATACTGCATCGTGAAAGGGTCAAACACCGACCACTTACAGATCATTCCGCAGCAGAAGCCAACTTGATGTCTTCGCCCAAACCATAACAGCCACGAACCATAAGCATCAAGAGGCTCAACCGCTCAAGCTGACAAACTGGCCCAGACCCACGACATTTACTGCACAGACGGACAACTACCACGTCCACAAGAAACCGTGAAATACTCAAGTTCTCGACTGTAAGGCATGGCTGCTCCTGGATACATCCGGAGCAACGTTTCGGCCCATGTACGTCCAGTCAAATCCACGTGAGAGTAAAAGCGAGCCCAAATACCAAGCCCGGCAAGTTCGGGATGTTGGAATGGTGTCCTTCAAACCCCCTCCCGTGGGATAACTTTAAGCTTATTGTGTTCGGCCCCGCCTGACTCCTGCGGTTGCGTAACTCTACTTGTCCTGGAGTAAACCTACTGGCTCAGTCTGGTCCCAGATTCTTCTCACAGCCTCGCACGACGATACCCGCCAAGCAAAAGGCGAATCAAGTTATGTTTTCGGCGTTTGGAAGCTGTCACTCCGCTGCAAGGCATAATCTCAGCAGGTGGTGAGACCAGCAGAACTAACCTGCTGGGGTGACAAGGCCTCGACACGGGACATCCCGCCGGTTTGGAGTCTGAGCTCGCCAGACTTTTTGGCCTCCTCCCATTCATCCTTGTCGGCTAGCCCACTGGTTTTGCCCGGAGGGCCCGGAGGGGAACGTTTAGCTGTCATGAGAAGAAACCATCGTTCGGTGAACTACATCGGTGCCCTGTTCTATATAAGACCGGAGTCATGCCCAGGTCTGTATCGACTTTCCAGCATCGCTAGCATACTCAACATACATATTCACAAACATGACTTCAATCATTGCTTCCAAGCTGAGCAGGCCTCCTCAGTCTGACCGAGCCCAAGGTTCTTCTGGTCCAAGCTTTGCGACACCCAACCTCAACGCGTCGGGGGATCGGGCGAATCTCACGACACTTTGGCGTGAACCGGAAGTGGGAGCCATGTATCGGAATACCGAGTATACCACCGCCAAGCAGAGTCCGACTCTCATTGACTATTGCGGCTTGACCGAAGACGTGCTCGCCTCACTCACGAGACCCATCAGGGTCCTCGACATGTGCTGCGGCGCCGGTGTCGTAGCCGCGCACCTACAGGCCAGAATGAAGAAGCTCGGCATTGAACGAAAGAACCTCGTCAAACTGACCTGCGCCGATTCGAGCAGTTCCCAACTGGAACATGTGAAGGCCAGAGTCAAAGATCAAGGGTGGACTGACACCAATGTTGTTGTGGCAGATATTGCGGTATGTTCACGCATGCTCACGAGCGCTAGATGAGCCCTATCTGACGTGAACTGCTTTCAATAGTGTCTGCCGTTCGATTCCAACAGTTTCGATCATGTTTTGGTCGGCAATGCGCTGATGGTGGTAGCTGAGCCCTATGCCGGCCTCGCTGGTAACAGCACGCACCCTTATTATTACACCAAGCCTCTAGCTGACGCATCTCCAGAGATCTTTCGCGTGCTCAAGCCCGGCGGACGCATCGCCACATCCACCTGGGCCGTGGAGGGCTGGGTCGACGCCACGCGGGACGCTGTTGCCGAGCTCCGACTTCCCGGATCCCAGCAGCCCGTGCCGTGGCCGCAGACGTCGTACCATCTCACGAGGGCTTGGTCCCCTGGTCTGTGGGAGGACGAGTACTTCACCGCTGCGATGTTCAACGCCGCCGGGTTCACGACCACCAGCACCAAGATTGAGGGGACATCTCACACGTTCAGAGATGGGCAGCAACTGCACACGGCTTTTGAAACGTTGCAGCTGGGTATCATCTACCGATTCTGGACGGCGGAGCAGAGAGAGAAGCTGGCACCGCTGCTCGCTCCTACGATTTCGGAGTACATCCGCAAGAAGTATGGTGGGGAGCCCTTCGAGGTTAAGAGAACCTGTGTTTTTGCAACTGGGATGAAGCCGGATGCCTGAACAGAGTATGGACTTGACTCTGCGGACGCGCAAGGTCTTGATGTAGTGAGATTAGACATCTGTCGTTCAACCGCCCTGTGTACTAGAAAAAGCCTCGGTATTAACGGAAAAAGAAATGTTCAATTTCTCAAGGCAGTGGTCTCAGGACAGACACCCTGGGACAAACTCTCGGTTCAGTGTGTGAAGAAAGTTAGGACACCTCGGACTGTGCGGCAAATCCAAGCTGCCATGAAAGTATCTGATCAGATGGCCAACAGAAAGCTCCACCTTTCTTACCCAATATTTCAAGTCCCAGCGCTTTCGTGGTGATGTCGAAGGCGAACGGAAAGGGATGGGGTTCATCAGTGTTGAATCCTGACGAACTTGTTCATCTTCACACCGGCGTGAGCAGTACAGGTTGCACATCCCCCCTCTCTCTCCACAGGTCTCTCTCCGCAAGATGTATGAACGAACTCGTGCCTCGTCCAAAGTCAGGTCCTTAGGTTTTCGTGCTCGTAATCGGCATCACTTAAGCTTATCTTGAAGCGTGAACCATTCACTGTAGGACTATATGTCCGTCGCGGTGAGCAGCCGTCAGCGGAGCCTGGGAGACCTTTAGAGCCTTCGGAACTGATTTATCCGCCAACTCTGTTGTGTTGATAGCCACATTTACGGCAACTGTTGACTGTTTTGGGAAGTTGAATCACGTAAGAAGTTAAGAACCCACAGTGGCCTTCGTGTTTCGAAATGCTGACCGTTTATCGCAAATTTTGGCCGAATACCGTTTGCAAAGTGGAAGCATAACTTACAAAAGATGTAATTTGGTACAGTCATATACCCTCTGTACCGGTAAGAATTGAGGCTTAATAGCCAGGACAACTATAAACATGCTTGGTTACATCCACTCACCATTCTTTCCTCTATCTGTGCCCATCACACGCCCTTGGGATGTGACGAAGGACTAGCCCCGGGACGACTGTACGACAATCTGGTTGAGTAGTTTCAGAATAGCCTAGGACTCCGAGAAAATGAATCGAAGGTTCGGAGCTGCTATGTGTGCCATAAATGAGTCCAGTTGTAGGCGTGAAAGCGCTGGCAGTGCGTACAGATATTAGCACGACATTAGTGATGACAAAAGACAGGAAATATACTATCGTAATGTAGCTTTTCCAGAACGCGCACGGGGGAAAAAGGAAAGAAAACGAAGCAGTCAGTATTTTGCAGTGATTTCGGACATCGTACCCGTGCCCGCCCCCACTTTAATTGGAACTCGAAGACTCGTCACCCACTAAAGTGGGTNNACTAAAGTGGGTGCTGAACACCCATATGTCTATAACACCCATATGTCCAAAAATGATCAATTGAAGCTATTCCCACCCTTACCCCCTCTTCAGTAAGCAACTATAACCCTAACTATTAATTAAATAGAATAGCTATAATCTCCTATTAATCTTTATCTTCTGAGTTTTTTTTGTAGCTGTTGGTTTAATCGTCAGGGTAATTGCACGCTGTATGTGATCTCGTCGTACGGGTGCAAACTAGTGTTCTAGTATTCGTTGTTGTTATTATTACGTTACGTGGCGCGCGGCGCCATATAAGGCTCTAGATCTACAGTATAGTAATTGCTTACTAATTGCCACGCCGCTAGGCTACGGCTGGCGCCGGGTGCTAGGCACCTATAGCTAGTAGGCTATAAAGGGCATACCGCCACATACATAGCAGCGTATATAGTTACTATATACCTTACAGTATAGTGTAACTAACACTAGTAACTTTTCTTTTTATTACATACTCTAATACCTATCTATTTACATAAAAAATAGTATTTTTTACAATCTACACCCTTTATCTGAATAACGTCCAAATACCTATTTATCTACTCCACTTAAGTTACCTATCCCTCTATTCAAATAGTTATATAGTTTGAATTGATAAATCTCTCGAGGGTATAGTTTAGAATACCCTTTATAAAAGTATTAATAATATTATTATCTTTATTAATCTACTATACCTTATAGAGCTTACAGTATTTATATAACTATCTTAATATTATAATATTAATTATTAGATATTTCTCTTTAGTAATACTAAACTTTATAAGATATTTATAAAGTAAGTATAAGTTAGTATATATAATAGTTAGGATCTAAAAGAACTTTTAGTAGTTAAGGATCTTCTTAAGTAATATAGCTATAATATAAGTAAAGTCTATACTAATTACTATAATATAGATCTCTAAGGTAAATATACTTCTAGTAACTTTCTTATTTTTAGTAGATAAGTAATATATAAAATTACTATAGAGGTTAAACTAACTATTACTAATTATAGTCTCTTAACTTAAAATTATTATAAATTTTAGTTAAGATAAGAAATTAATATTATTAGTAAAAAAATTATTAATAAAAATATAAAGATATATCTTAGAGAGGTTAAGTAGTATAAAGTTAAAGTTTCAGTTAAGATACTCTATTTACTATTTAAGCTATTTATTAAGTATAATAATATTATCACTTAAGGGTTATTATTTTGATGCTGTATATGAGAGGTTAAATAGAGCCTCTAGTTAGTATATAGAGGTAAGGTATATACTATATATATATTATTTAATATATACTTTCTTGCGTACCTTGGGTGTAGTGTGTATATTAATAAGGGCTAGCTTTTACCTTTAGTGCTTTTAGTATAAGTGGAGGTAATTATTATAGAGTAATAGGATACCTCTATTAAATATAAGAGGTATAGTCTCTAAAAGTATAATTTTAAGTTTCACCTTAAATAAAGTTTTTTTAAGCTTCTTATCCTCTCAGTAAGAGAATATTATATTAGAGAGACTGAGAATATTATTAGTTTATATACTAATAAAGCTGAAGGTGTTATTTTGAGTGTGTAAGATAAGGAGGTATAGATTATATATTAAAGTCTCTATTTATAATTACTCCTTATAGTGTATAGAGTAAGTTACTTACTAGTAGGTTCTAGTCTCAGTGAAACTATAGAGTAGCTTAATAATAATTATTATAGAGTCTAGAGGATACTATTTTTTGAGATATAAGGATAGATTAGCTATAATATGCTTTATAAGCTCCATTTTAGCTTAAGTATAAGCTTAAGTAATATTATAAAGTTATATTATTATATCTTTATACTTAAGGAAAGTTAAAATTATAGTTAAAATTAATTACTAGCTGCTCTATTGGATTATTAGTAATTACGTTAAAATCTTAAACTTACTATAGTCTCTAAAGCTTTAGATTATAAGTCTTAACTTCTTATATACCTTATTAGTATCCTTATTCTTAATCTTATTGATAATATGAGACTTGAAGCGTTTATAGCTTTTATAGAGGATAGGATTATATTAGATAATCTTTATAATACTATTATTAATAATATTTTTAACCTCCTTTTTAATTAACTCCTTAAATAGTAAACTAGGTATTATAATTATACTTTTTATATAGAGGGTAAGTAAGAGTGCCAGATTTAACTGTTTCTTAGCTGTAAGATATACTATAAAATAAGCCTCTTAGTTAAACTCTAGAGGTAGTAAACTAACTATATACCTATGGGTTATATAACTTAGAGGTACTAGCCTAGTCTGAAATATTTAAGGTTAAGGTAGTAAGTTACTAACCACTTAGGGAGGGAAGATATTATTATCTCCTGTAATAAAGGTAGTATAAAGTATTAGCTATATATTTAGAACCTTAGGGATAGTTGTAGATAAAATTAGAGTAACTACATAAAATTATAAGCCTCTATTTACTATTAGGTTACTTAGAGATTCTTAGTCCAGCTGAGGGTTAGTATATAAAACTATAAATACTAATTTTTATAAAGTTATAACTCTAGTTACACTATTGTTAATCTCTTATTTATTACTTTTGAAATACTATTTTATAGCTATTAATTAAAACTCTTGAGGACTATAAGGAAGCTTAAGAATATAAGTCTCACTGCAGATAGCGACAAGAGAATATAGCTCTTACCAGTCCTTTTTCTTTTGCTATATATATATAAGAGTCTAGAGTAGAAAAATTATTATATAAGAAGTATTAAGGCTGTTATATATTACTAAAGTGGTGTTAATAGTATATTTAGTATACTCATGGCAGACCTCTTCTGTAGCCTTATATACTGTCGAATTAACTATACAGCCAAAAGGATGTGGGCCCACACAATATATATTACTGATATAACTGTTCGTAGGCTTAAGTACCCAATCTGACACGCCCCCTCAGGGCTGCCAGAGTCAGGTCTGTTCTGTTCTAGCTAGTAGACTTATGCCTACATACGGAGTATCTCTATGGCGTTGCGGAGTATCTCTACGTCTGTTTTCACTTCCTACAGAACTGGGATTTGAACCCACAGCCTGCCTAGAGCGTATGAGACTCTTAATTGTCGAATTGACTATACAGCCAAAAGGATGTGGGCCCACACAATACATATTACTAATGTAACTGTTCGTAGGCTTAAGTACCCAATCTGACACATACAGCTTAAACCTAGACAATAATATCTAGAGAGGAAGCTAAATCTTCTGTGAAGCATAAATATACTCTAAACACAAGCAGAGTGGACATAAAGCTATTCAGGCTAATAGTGTTATTAATTACCTTATATACTACTTAAAGGGATACCTCTTAAGTAGTAGTTAGAAGCTCTATATAGTAAATCTCGTATACATAATAGAGGAGTATATAGTAACACTCTACTTTACCAATACTATTATACGCCTCAATAGGTATAATATAAACTATTAATCCTATAGTTTTTACTTCTGATCTGAAGTCTTTAGATTGAAAGATTATATCTACATCAGTAATAATAAAATTAGGAGGGCTTTAGTATATATTAATCTAATATACTTTAAAAGCTTCTTATATTACTTTCACTAATAGGTTAGGTAAAAATTAAGTAACATTAAATACTATAGTAGTGTTAATAATATAAAGTATATTGCAGTTATTAATATGGATAATATTAATAATAATCTTAAAGTTAAAATTAATATTACCTTAGATAGTAAAATAAAATCGTGAGGAAGCTGCGCCACATATTTAGCAGTAGTAGTAATGCCTCTCGAGAGCCTCAAGAGTATGCTATTCAACTGGGTGTCCCACCTTAGTGAGGATATTATAGAGGTACGTTATAGCTGGGTATCTGAAATAGCAGTAGAGTCTCTATATCTCTATCTCTATAAGGTATACAGAGGTAATTATTTTCTCCTTATTAAGAAGTATCTATAGATACCTCTATTTTTAAATAATAAGTATAATTTTTTTACCCTGGCAGAACTTATTATAAATATTATTAAATATAATACTGAGGCAATCTATATCCATAAGGTAGAGTAGGAAGGATATATTATATAGAACTATATAAAATATAATAACACTAAGTAGCATAAGTATATTAACTATTCTAAATGTTATAATAGGGGCAGCTCCTCTAAAATATATTATAACTAGTTTACCTTACGGAGGTATAAAGGTAACGGAGGGGATAACTAACTACTTTAACGTAGCAAACTGGGAGTATCCTATAGTTAAGAAGCTAGCAGTATCTAAGTTAGGTAAAATACCTTAAAATACAGTACTTAAGTAGCAGCCTTCAAGCGTGAAAGTATATATAGAAGTATTAAGAGTAATAATACTATCTATAAGTTTGCTACTAATAATAATACTTTTAGTGAGGATATAGACTATTACCTAATCTTAGAGGATTCTTATGATTTTACCTCTATCTAGAGCAATAAGCTTCTTACTGTAAAATAATACAAAAAATATCTCTAAGGTAGATCCTACAGAGTAGCTTTCCTTAAGGTTAATACCTATTTAGTACTACACAATAATATCTCCGTTAGTATTAACCTCTAGTGGAGCCTTGAGGCTGTTATTATTAAGGCTGTTAACATCTTTGTAGCTTATAAGGAAAGTTTAGTATACTACTGTAGAATATATCTTAAGGTTAGTAGTTAACTTATACCTATTAAATAAGGTATACTTCTCCTTAAGAGTATATCTTATAGACTAATAACTAGGTTTACTATATATATAGTATTTTTAATTAGCATAGCTGTATGTAAATATTAGAAGTAGGTAATAGCCACCTAGAGCGTGAGGCTATATATATACAAAAGTATAGCTATAGTCTTAAGGATTACCTCGAGGTAAGTTATATATATAGTTAGTCTAAAATTAATCTCTAGCCGCCTTCTAGTGGTTATCTCCATTATTTTATATATATTACATTTTTTAGATTAATAAGATATTACTTATAATGGATCTTAACTGGTTATAGAGACTCTAGGAAGTTACTGCAGGACTAAAGAGGGCTAACTAATACTCTAGTATACTGCAGTATATACTTATAAGCTGGAGGTGGAGAGTATTATCTGTCTGGATCTTAGCAGGGAAAGCTTTTTAGATATATATAAGTTTCGAGATTAGAAGCTTAAAAACCTCCTTTTTGCTTTTATCAGGATTCTTAGTAATAACACTTTAAAAAGTATTATTCTACTAGTTAGAGAGGTAAAACTATTAATTCTCATTATTCTTAAAGTAGTCTTTAACCTACTAGACTATTTAGTTAAATATAAGATTAATATTTAAGTTACTTAAGTAGTTAAAGTAAAACTTAAGAGTGTTATCCTTAAATATAATTAAAAATAGTTCTACTTACATATATTATAGGATACTAAGCTTAAAGTAGCAATTATGGAAGATATAGATCTTTAACCTGAGGATATTATAGAGGTTTCTACTATATTTTATACTCTTATTATATAATTTTATAAGGTCTATAGTATATTAAGCAGATATATTATTAAATAGGGTAGTAGTGGCGGCGTATAGAGGGCATTCTTAATACCTAGGTTAGTCTCAGCCGGAATCTTAGTAATCCTCTCAACGTTAGAAAGGTTTCAAGATAGTTAAATAGGAAGCTAGCGAGACTGTTAGTTATAGTGGAAGTCTCTCGCCCGGAGCTATATATATATAGGCTAGCTAGTTTAGTAGTGGGTATCTCTTTTTAACCACTTATAGCAGAAGCATTACTAGTATAGCATTTTTAACCTTTAGTTAAATATTACAGAGGAGTAAAGTAAAGTTTAACTCCTCTATAAAGAAGTTATTAACTTACTTAGGGTACTTCTTAAGGTTACTCATAAGGATAGTATAGCATTTTAGTATATTATTAATCTTATTAAAAGTCTATAGGGTAAACTCCTCTTATTAGGTTAGTTAGTATATTATTATAAAGATTTAATTATTATTCTTATTAACTTTAACATTATAAGCTATAAAGTAGTCCCTAAAGTATTAAGTTATAAAGATATTAGTAAGCTACTAAGTTACTATAAGCTAATTCTTAAAGTTACTTTTAAACATCTAAAAAAGTTCTAAGTTATAGAATCCTATATAAGTATAGAAGGTTATTTAGTATACTAAATAGATAGAGATCTTCATAGAGTCCTCCTCTATGATAATCTTATAGTTAATATTAAAAATTCAGCTGAAGAATACTAGATTGAGGTATTAGTAAAACCTTATAAGTATAGAAATACCTAACAATACTATTATTATAAGCGTAAAGTTACCTGGAGCAGACGTCTCGCCTATAGAGGTTAATTCAGACGTTATTATAAAGGCGAGAGAGGTATAGAGTAAGAGAGAGTTATTAATATTACTAGATCCACACGGAGAGGGGTAGGGGAAGAGTTTTCAAGAGGCTACATAGATCTCTCAAGAGGTTAAAGCTAGAGATACTGTAAATCTCTAGTACTAAAAGGTCTGGCGATAACTTAAAGAGGATTATTATATTAGTTAAATATACTCCTATAAATAATAAAAGTAATTACAGTTATTAGCTTCTTAATAGTTATTATTAGGAAGTTACTTTATTTTAATACTAAAGTTAAGTATAGTCGTTAGTATCTTAATAGTAGTAATCTGTAAAAAGTTAGCATACAGTTTAGAGGCTTCTAGTAAGGTCCTAGGGCGGAAAGGATCTGAAGTATCTAAGCAATAGTCTCACAATCTTTCACCTTACATAGACCTCAAGCATAAGGTTTCACAATTACTTCTTCTAATATAGTAAGCTTTACTGATCTGCAGTATAGTAGTATAACGGTTATATTAACCACTAATCAGTATTAGTTTAATCATCAGGATAATTACATACTATATATAATCTCATCATATAGATACAAACTAGTATTCTAGTATTCGTTATTATTATTATTACGTTATATAGCGTGCGGCGCCACGTAAGGCTCTAGATCTATAGCGTGGTAATTACTTACTAATTACCACGCCGCTAGGCTACAGCTAGCGCCAGATGCCAGACACCCGTAGCCAGTAAGCTATAGAGAGTATGCCGCCACATACGTAGCAGCGTATACAGTTACCACATACCCTACAGTATAGCATAACCGACAGTAGCTTTAAAAGCTTCCTTTTTAGTAGTATAGTGGAACTTCTAATCTAGAGACTAGATTACTCTCACAGCCTTAATATACTTATCTTTCTGCCTCTATTATACTATTTTCCTTCTATCTTTAATTTAGATAACCTCTCTAGTTTATAGTTATATATTTCTTACCTAATAATAAGTTTTATAGACCTTTTCAGCTAGATTTATCCTTAAGAGATCCCTCTTAATCTAGATTAATTTAGATTTCTAAGTTAAGACACCTCTAATAAATTAATCTAGGTTATAGTTAAATAGTGAGACCTCTCTAGTTAGCTTTTTAATCTAGTTATTAATAATCTCTAATATTTTAGAGAGTTTATCTACTACTTTTCTAAATTTCCTAATAGTTATAAGAATACTAAAGGAGGATAAAGATAATAATACTATATTAGGTAGTATTAATATTGCAGGAGGAGTGTTATCTTAAGTTATAATTTTCTTTAGTATTACTTATAGGTTAAATAGGTCAATCCTAGTCTTCCTGAAAGTAGATATAATAGTAGAATACTTAAAAGCTTACTTGCGAATAGACTAAATAAAACTAAGGAACTCCAGTTTAGTGATACTGATATAGTTTTCTCTAACTATAATATTAATAGTCTTACTATAGTAGTATTTAAGAAGTTAAAATATTACTATATCTAGTAGTTAGAAGAGATAGGTTAAATAAAGAGGAAAGCTAAAAGGAAAGATCTTATAATCTTTATAATACTATAGAAACTTAATAGTATAATAAGAACTATATCTATTAATCAGAAGGAGTCTCTTTTAGCTCTAAGTTTAGTTTTTTAAATATAAATTAAAATATTTAATCCAGTTAAGATATATCTAGTTATTTAAATAACTAGTTAGTAATACTCTAATTATTATATCTACCTCTAGATCCTTAATATTATATTATCTACTTATATAAATAAATCCACTGAAGATTAAGAAGATTAGTATATAATCTCCTACTGTAGATATAACTTTAATTATAGTTACTAACTCTCTATTAGTTAGAATAGTGAAGTAATAAGCTTTCTTACGTTTAGTAATAACTATCTTATCCTTCCTAAAGCCTATTTAGAAGCCTGTTTCATCTATATTCCAGATATTAGAGGGTAGTATACTATATATCTAAATAGTCTCTTATAGTATTAGAAACTATTTATTAATAACCTTAATATCTTTAGACTTCTTCCGCTCTATATTAAGAGTCTTCTCTTTAGTATAGAAATATCTATATCTCTTAATAAAGTAACTAGCTTATATAGAGTTAATAGTTAGAGGAGGTATCTTATAATTCTTATAGAATTTAGCTAAGAGGTAGTTAGTAGTATCTATAAGAAGCTGTTAGTTTAATCGTTAGGGTAATCGCATGCTATATATAATCTCGTCGTATAAATGTAAACTGGTGTTCTAGTATTCGTTGTTATTCTTGTTATGTTACGTGGCGTGCGGCGTTATATAAGGCTCTAGATCTATAGTGTAGTAATTGCTTACTAATTGCCATGCCGCTAAGCTACGGCTGGCGCTGGATGCTAAGCACCTATAGCTAGTAGGCTATAGAGAGTATACTACTATATATATGGTAGTGTATATAGTTACTATATACTTTATAGTATAGTGTAACTAATACTGGTAACTTTTCTTTTTATTGTATATTCTGGTGCCTATCTATTTATATGAAAAATAGTGTTTTTTGCGATCTACACTCTTTGCCTGAATAATATCCGAATACCTATTTATCTACTCTACTTAAGTCACTTATCCCTCTATTTAAATAGTTATATAGTTTGAATTAATAAATCTCTTAAGGGTGCAGTTTAGAGTATCTTTTATGAAGGTATTAGTAATATTATTATCTCTATTAATCTACTGCACCTTATAGAGCTTATAGTGCTTATATAACTATCTTAACGCTATAATATTAATTATTAGATACTTCTCTTTAGTAATACTAAGCTTTATAAGGTACTTATAAAGTGAGTATAAGTTAGTATATATAATAGTCAGGATCTGAGGGAGCTTTTAGTAATTAAGGATCTTCTTAAGTAATATAGCTATAATATAAATAAAGTCTATATTTACTACTATAGTATAGATCTCTAAGGTAAATATACTTCTAGTAACTCTCTTACTTTTAGTAGATAAGTAGTATATAAGGTTACTATAGAGGTTAAATTAACTATTACTAGTTATAGTCTCTTAGCTTAGGATTATTATGAATTCTAATTAAGATAAGAGGTTAGTATTATTAGTAAAAAAGCTGTTAATAAAAGCGTAAAGATATATCTTAGAGAGGTTAAGTAGTATAAAGTTGAGGCTTCAGTTAAGATACTCTATTTACTACTTAAGCTATTTATTAAGTATAGTAATGTTATTACTTAAGGGTTATTATTTTTACGCTGCATGCGAGAGGTTAAATAGAGCCTCCAGTTAGTATATAGAGGTAAAGTATACACTGTATATATATTGTTTAATATATACTTTCTTGAGTGTCTCGGGTGTGGTATGTATATTAATAAGGGCTAGTTTTTACCCTTAATGCTTTTAGTGTAGGTGGAAGTAATTACTATAGAGTGATAAGATACCTCTATTAAATATAAGGAGTATAGTCTCTAAGAGTATAATTTTAAGCTTCACTTTAAATAAAACTTTTTTAAGCTTCTTATTCTCTTAGCGAGAGAATACTATATTAGAGAGACTGAGAGTATTATTAGTTTATATACTAATAAGACTGAAGGTATTATTTTAAGTGTACGAAATAAGAAAGTATAGGTTATATATTAAAGTCTCTATTTATAACTACTCCTTGTAGTGTATAGAGTAAGTTACTTACTAGTAGATTCCAGCCTTAGTGAGGCTATAGAGTAGC
The DNA here is from genome assembly GCA_001693025.2 of Colletotrichum lindemuthianum. Taxonomy (NCBI): domain Eukaryota; kingdom Fungi; phylum Ascomycota; class Sordariomycetes; order Glomerellales; family Glomerellaceae; genus Colletotrichum; species Colletotrichum lindemuthianum. The sequence goes on from MASP02000482.1 coordinate 87,188, forward strand.
TTAATAATAATTATTATAAAATCTAGAGGATACTACTTTTTGAAGTGTGAGGGCAGATTAGTTATAATATACCTTATAAGTTTTATTTTAGCTTAGGTGTAAGCTTAAGTAATATTACGAAACTATATTATTATATCTTTATACTTAAAGAGGATTAGAATTACAGCTAAAATTAATTACTAGCTACTCTATTAGATTATTAGTAATTATATTAAAATCTTAAACTTACTATAGTCTCTAAAACCTTAGATTATAAATCTTAACTTCTTATATATCTTATTAGTATCCTTATTTTTAATCTTATTAATAATATAAAACTTAAAACGTTTATAGCTTTTATAGAGGATAGGATTATATTAGATAATCTTTATAATATTATTATTAATAATACTCTCAATCTCCTTTTTGATTAACTCTTTAAATAGTAAACTAAATATTATAATTATATTTTTTATATAGAGGGTAATTAAGAGTGTTAGATCTAACTGCTTCTTAGCTGTAAAGTATATTATAAAATAAGCTTCTTAGTTAAACTTTAGAGGTAGTAAACTAACTATATACCTATAGATTATATAACTTAGAAGTATTAGTTTAGTTTAAGGTATTTAAGGTTCAGGTAGTAAGTTGCTAACTACTTAGGGAGGGAGGATATTATTGTCTTCTGTAATAGAGGTAGTATAAAGTGTTAGCTGTATATTTAGAGCCTTGGGGATAGTTACGGATGAAATTAGAGTAGCTATATAGAATTGTAAGTCTCTATTTACTATTAGGTTACTTAGAGATCCTTAGTCTAGCTGAGAGTTAGTATATAGAGCTATAAATACTAACTTTTATAAAGTTATAGTTTTAGCTATATTATTATTAATTTCTTATTTATTACTTTTGAAATATTATTTTATAGCTGTTAATTAAAACTCTTAAGGGCTATAAGGTAGCTTAAGAACGTAAGTCTTACTGTGGGTAGTAATGAGAGAGTATAATTTTTATTAGCTTTTTTTCTCTCGCTATATATGTATAAGAGTCTGGAGTAGAAAGGTTATTATGCGAGAGGTATTGGGGCTATTGTGCGTTGCTAAAGTGGTGTTAATAGTGCGTTTGGTGTGCTTATGGTGGATCTCTTCTGTAGCTTTACGTATAGCTTAGGCTTAGGTAATGATATCTAGAGAGGAAGCTGAATCTTCCGTGAGGTGTAGGTACGCTCTAAATATAAGCAGAATAGGTATGAGGCTATTTGGGCTAGTAGTGTTATTAATTACTTTATATACTACTTAAAGGGATATTTCTTAAGTAGTAGTAAGAAGCTTTATATAGTAAATTTTATATATATAGTAGAGGAGTATATAGTAATACTCTACTTTACTGACATTATTATATATCTTAATAAGTATAACATAAACTATTAATTCTATAGTTTTTACTTCTGATCTAAAGTCTTTAGATTGAAAGGTTATATTTATGTTAGTAGTAATAAAATTGGGAGAGCTTTAGTATATATTAATCTAATATACCTTAAGAGCCTCCTATATTATTTTTACTGATAGGTTAGGTAAAAATTAAGTAGCGTTAAATGCTATAGTAGTATTAATAATATGAAGTATATTGTAGTTATTAATATGGATGATATTAATAATAATCTTAAAGTTGAAGTTAATATTATTTTAGATAGTAAAATAAAATTATGAGGGAGCTGTATTATATATTTAGTAGTGGTAGTAGTATTTCTTAAGAGTCTTGAGAGTATATTATTTAACTGGGTGTCTTACTTTAGTGAGGATATTATAGAGGTATATTACAGCTGGGTGTCTGAAGTAGTAGTGGAGTCTCTATATTTCTATCTCTGTGAGGTATATAGAGGTAATTATTCTCTCCTTATTAAGGAGTATCTATAGATACTTCTATTTTTGAATAATGGGTATAATCTTTTTACTTTAGTGGAGCTTATTATAGATATTATTAAATATAATACTGAGGCGATTTATATCTGTAAGGTAGAGTAGGAAGGGTATGTTATATAGGATTATATAAAATATAATAATATTGAGTGGCGTAGGTATATTAACTGTTTTAAGTGTTATAATAAGGATAGCTTCTCTGAAGTATATTATAACTAGTTTGCTTTATGGAGGTGTAAGGATAATAGAGAGGATAATTAACTATTTTAATATAGTAAACTGGAAGTATCCTGCAGTTAAGAAGCTAGTAGTATCTAAGTTAGGTAAAATATCTTAAAATATGGTATTTAAGTAGTAGCTCTCAAGTGTGAAAGTATATATAGAAATATTAGGAGTGATAGTATTATCTGTAAGTTTGCTACTAGTAGTAATATTTTTAGTGAGAATATAGATTATTACCTGATCTTAGAGGATTCTTATGATTTTGCCTCTATCTAGGGCAATAGGCTTTTTACTGTAAAATAATGTGAAAAATATCTCTAAGGTAGATCCTGTAGAGTAACCTTCCTTAAGGTTAATATCTATTTAGTATTATATAATAATGTCTCTATTAGTATTAACCTCTAGTGGAGCTTTAAGGCTGTTATTATTAAGGTTGTTAATACTTTTGTGGCTTGTGAGGAAAGTTTAGTATACTGCTGCAGAGTGTATCTTAGGGTTAGTAGTTAATTTATACCTATTAAATAAGGTATACCTCTCCTTGAGAGTATATTTTATAGACTAATAACTAGGTTTGCTATATATATAGTATTTTTGATTGGTATAGCTATATATAAATATCAGAAGTGGGTAATAGTTACCTAGAGCGTAAAGCTGTATATATATAGAGGTATAGCTACAGTCTTGAGGGTTACCTTAAGGTGAGTTATATATATAGTTAGTTTAAAATTAATCTCTAGCTGCCTTCTAGTAGTTATCTTTATTATCTTATATATATTATACCTTTTAGATTAATAAGATATTATTTATAGTGGATCTTAATTAGTTATAGAGACTCTAGGAGGTTATTATAGAGCTGAAGAGGGCTAATTAGCACTCTAGTATACTGCAGTATACACTTATAAGCTGGAGGTGGAAGGTATTATCTATCTAGATCTTAGTAGGGAAAGTTTTTTAGATATGTGTAAGTTTTAAGATTAGGAGCTTAAGAACCTCCTTTTTATTTTTATCAGGATTCTCAGTAATAATACTTTAAAAGATAGTATTCTGTTAGTCAGAGAGATAAAACTATTAATTCTCATTATTCTTAAAGTAATCCTTAACCTACTGGACTATTTAGTTGAACGTGAGGTTAATATTTAAGTTACTTAAGTAGTTAAAATAAAACTTAAGAGTATTATTTTTAAATATAATTAAAAATAATCCTACCTATATATATTATAGGATACTAAGCTTGAAGTAGTAATCATAAAAGATATAGATCTTTAACTTAAGGATATTATAGAAGTTTCTACTATATTTTATACTCTTATTATATAATTTTGTGAGGTTTGTAGTATGTTTAGTAGATATATTATTAAATAGGGTAGTAGTAGTAGTGTATAGGGGGCGTTCTTAATATTTAGGTTAGTCTTAACTGGGATCTTAGTAGTTCTCTTAATATTAGAAAGGCTTTAAGATAGTTAAATAGGAAGCTGGCGAGACTGTTAGTTATAGTGGAAGTCTCTCGCCTGGGGCTGTATGTATATAGGCTAGCTAGTTTAGTAGTAAGTATCTCTCTTTAACTACTTATAGTGGGAGTATTATTAGTATAGTATTTTTAACTTTTAGTTAAATGTTACAGAGAGGTAGAGTAAAGTTTAACTTCTCTATAAGGAAATTATTAACCTACTTAGGATACTTCTTAAGGTTATTTATAAGAGTAGTATAGTGTTTCAGTATATTATTAATCTTATTAAGAGTCTATAGGGTAAACTCTTCTTACTAAGTTAGCTAGTATATTACTGTGAAGATTTAATTATTATTCATATTAACTTTAACGCTATAAACTATAAGGTGGTTCCTGAAGTATCAGGTTATAGGGATACTAATAAGCTGCTAAGTCACTATAGACTAATCCTTAAAGTTGCTCTTAAATATCTGAAAAAGTTTTAAGCTATAGAATTCTATATAAGTATAGAGGGCTATCTAGTATACTAAATAGGTAGAGACCTTTATAGAATCCTCCTCTATAATAGTCTTATAGTTAATATTAAGAATTTAGCTGAAGAATGTTAGGTTAAGATATTAGTAGAACCTTATAGGTATAGGGATACTTGATAGTATTATTATTATAGGCGTAAGGCTGCCTGGGGCAGGCGTCTTACCTATAGGGGTTAATTCAGACATTATTATAAAGGTGAGGGAGGTGTAAAGTAAGGGAGGATTGTCGATATTACTGGATCTATATAGAGAGGAGTAGGGGAAGAGTTTTTAAGAGGCTATATAGATCTCTCGAGGGGTTAAGGTTAGAGATACTATAAATCTCCAGTACTAAAAAGTCTAGCGATAGCTTAAAGAAGGTTATTATATTAATTAAACACGCTCCTATAAGTAATAAAAATAATTATAGTTATTAGCTTCTTAGTAGTTATTATTAGGAAGTTACCTTATTTTAATACTAAGGTTAAGTATAGTTATTAGTATCTTAATAGTAGCGATCCATAAGGAGTTAGTATACAGTTCAGAAGCTCCTGGCGAAATCTTAAAGTGAGGAGGGTCTGAGGTATCTAAATAATAATCTCACGATCTTTTACCTTATATAGACCTTAAGTATAAAGTTTTATAATTACTTCTTCTAGTATAATAAACCTTACTAATCTATAGTATAATAGTATAATAGTTAGATTAACCACTAATTAGTGTTAGTTTAATTATCAGGGTAATTATATACTATATATAATCTTATCATATGGGTGCAAACTGGTGTTCTGGTATTCGTTATTGTTCTTGTTACGTTATGTGGCGCGCAGCGCCACGTAAGGCTCTAGATCTACAGTATAGCAATTGCTTACTAATTGCTATGCCGCTAGGCTACAGCTAACGCTGGGTGCCAGGCACCCGTAGCCAGTAGGCTATGGAGGGCATGCCGCCACGTACGTGGCAGTGCGTATAGTTACCGCATACCCTACAGTATAGCGTAACCGACAGAAGCTCTCGCTATAGGGTAAGATTCAGATAATCTATTTGATTAATATAATAATAAAAAGCTTTCTTCTGATCCCAGGAAAGCTTTTTACTATATACTAGATAGTTCTTAAGAGAGGTTATCCCTAAAACCTTGTAATATAGCTTTTTGCGTAGTATTTAGTATTTCTCAGTAACTATAGTAAGTTTTAAGTTTAAGTTTTTATAAATTAATAGAATAGCCTCCTGAATATACTCCTCTTTATTTTGGTTGAATTTGGTTATTGTGGTGGCTTGATTGAATGTGGTGATAGTGACGTTGAAAATGAGGGATTTTCTGGACATATAGGTGTTATAGACATATAGGTGTTCAGCACCCACTTTAGTGAGTGATGAGTCTTCGAGTTCTAATTAAAGTGGGGGCGGGCATAGGTATAGCGTAGAGCTTCCACGTAAGCTTGCAATTACCTAACCTATAGGTACCTATAGGTTACCTAAAAAATAGGTTAGGTAATTACTTTACCTATAGGTCTAGCCTAAATAGTCTATAAGATTTTGGGTACCTATAGTATTACCTATAGGTAGCTATAAGTACCTAAAAAAATATAATTTTAGGTAATAGGTAGTTATAGGTACCTAAAAAAACTATTTAGAAATATTATAGGAAAAATAAATAACTAAATTTAATTCTCTTATTTATTTATAAGAATTAAGATAAATAAATATATTATTATTATTACTTATACTAATTATTTATAGTAATTAATTATTTCTCTTAAGCTAATTATTATTATTATTCCTTATTTTTATCTCCTCTATTATCTTTATTACTATAGATAGTTTAGCTGTTAATAATTTCCTTTTATTTCTATATCTTATATACCTTTTTTTACTATTATAATAGTATACTCTAGTAATAATAAAGGTTAAACTATTTTTTAGCTAAATAGCTATTAATATTAAGTTTAGATAATAGGGAATAGGGAATAACTAGGTAAATTAGTATATAAGTAAAAAGATTAGGATTTAGACTACTAATAGTATATAGAAATTAGTAGGTAAAAATAATATCTTTCTATATAATTATAATTTACTTTATATATATAGCTACTAAATTAGTTACTAGAAAAAAGTAAGTAAAATAGAAAATAGTAAGTAATTTAATAATATTATTTATATTTAAATATTTTCGTAAGATATTACTTAGCTATTTCTTAAAAAATATTAATAGCTAATAATTAGTAATAGAGATCTCCTTTACTAAAAATCTATATTATTAATTTCCTAATAAAATATTAGAAGTAAATTTTAGGAATTAAAAACTTAATATTATATTAGTAATAATAAATTTCCTAAATAACTATAATTATAGATAATTAGATTT
>MASP02000483.1:0-62421 GCA_001693025.2 Colletotrichum lindemuthianum
GCTTGGAAATTACCCACGGGTACCCAGCTGGGTAATGGCCCATACGGCCCATGGGTAATGGTGGGTACCCATTGGGCCTGTGGGTAGTAAATAAGTATAGGTAAAAAAAGGATATTACTTATAGGTAATATTAGGTTACCTACGATTACCTATTACGTGCGATAGGTAATTATAGGTAACCTAAAATTACCTATAGATGTATTTTTAATAGAAGAAAAAAATAGAAGAAATATATAAAATAATAAATATAAAAAAATAGTAATAATTATTATAATCTAACTAGAGATAGATATAAATAATTACTATAAAAGTTACTAGCTAGTAGCTTTTATAGTTATAGTTTTCATTCTTTTTCCTAGCTTTTAATCTTAAAAACCCTTAATATTACTCTAGTAATATTACTTAGAGGAAAGCTTTACTATATAATTTTATAATAGAATATTTTTAAGATTCAGGGGAGGGGGAAGATTTAGAAGAGAAGGAGAGTTCCTCTTAGAATCTTAAATACTAAACTCTTTATTATTATTTTAGCTATTATTTATATCTATTTCTCTATTAGAAGAATTTTTAACTATATTTTTATTAATATCCTCCTTAGAGAGAATCTTAATTAAGAAGCTAGTAAGTAACTAATAAGCTTAAAAGTAATTCTTTACTTTTACTTTATTTAAGAGAAAGTTATAGTTAAAAATAATATAAATTATATACTAGCGTTTTTTAGCTATAATAATAGCTTTATCCTCTTTATTAAATATCTTTCCTAGCTGAAAGTAAGAAAACTAGATTTTTTTTAACTATTTAACTTTAATAATAAGAAGTTTAAAAATTATCTTAGCTGAGAAATTAAATTAGAAATAGTAGTAGATATTATATACTAAGCTAAATAAATATTTAAGAGGAATAAATATAATTTAAATATAGAGATAATTTATAGCTATAGTATAAATATCCTTAAATTGGGGATATTTATAATTAAGTTTTATCTAAAAAGCTTAAGTTATTTTATTAGTAAGTATAACTAGAGAATATATCAGAAATGTTTCTATAATTAAATAAGTAAGATAAATATATCTATATTAAAATATTTATTATAGATATTCTAAGCTTACTATATTCTTAATTAAGTATTCTGAAAATAATTAATATAGTTAATTACTATAATTAATTATTATAAATATCTTTTTTATTAGATTATCAGACTATATTATTTATATAAGGCTAAATAAGCTTTATAGTTAAATATTATTAGTTTCCTAGATAATCTTTTAGATTTCTAGATAGTATTAGTCTATATAGATTCTAATAAAATTTTATTTAACTTATTATTAAAAGGTTTTAGTGTTTACAAAAGTTTTAGTAGTTTAGCTGAAATTAAATTAAATACTTTATATTTAAGAGACTGAAATATTAGCTATTAAAGTTAAGAAAGTAGCAATATTATAAATCTGGAAAGAATCTAATCTAAGAAGTATATTAATATACTTATTAAGTTTATTCTGACTATTTAAAGTTATATTAGTAATTATAAATATCCAACTGCAATTATTATAGTTAGTTTTCGTTTTTAGAGTAGTAATATATATCTGAAAATATAGTGAAATAATCTAAAGAAGGATAAAGGTATACCTAGAGGTAATATTCTGTATATAACTAATAAGATTAGTAAATAGAATAAAAAGCTTTATAATATTAAGTAAGATATCTAAAACCTTCTATTTTATACTTAAAATTATATTTTCCTGGTTTTCTTTCTACTTCTGAAACTATATATTAATAGTTTACTAGAGGAGTCTAGCTTAGATATATATAATAGTTATTAAATTCTATTAAATATAAATATCTTATAGAAATCTTAAAAACCTTTCTTATAATTAAGTAAATTCTTAAAGTTTTTTAAACTTTTAGGATTTAAAAACTGAAAATTCAAGAGAGATAGTAAGTTATTTAATTTATTATTTATTAGCTTAATATTACTATAAATTATTACTATAAATAGCTTTATCTTATAAATAACTATACTTATATAATTCTTATTTTATAAAATTACTTAATTAAGTTATTTTTATAGTTTATAATTAGTAGGATTAGTAACTTATTAGTTATTATACTTTCGAATATTTTCTTTATTCTGTTAATTTTAATTCCAGTTTTTAAAATCTAAAGAGGTTTTATAATAGAATATTAGTATTTTAAATAGTTTCAATATAAAATTACCTATATATTATTATACTTACTATCTATATCCTTTAGTTTAATATTAAGTGTTTTACTTTTAGAAGTTTTAAATTAAGATATTTTAACTATATAATATATCTTATAGATAATAAGGTTGAAAATATAAGTAAAATATCTAATATAGTAGATATTAGGAATTATAGTCTTAAAGTAATAGCTATATTTTTTAGTAAGGAGTTTAAAGTTAAAAGATAAAGTATTATCTACTGAAACTATTTAAAAGTATAGCTATTAATTAGTTTTCTCTTGAAAATATTAAAGAAGCTAGATTATTATTTTAGCTTACTATATTTAGATATACCCTCTAGATATATTAGTAGTATTAATAATAACTTTTTATAAGTTTCAGGTTTTATTAATAAAATAATAGAGAACCTTAAGGAGAGAATATTTAAAGTCAGAAGTATTCTAGATATTAATTATAAGTGAGACTTTCCTATTTTTAGGAAGTAAACTGAAAAGTGATAATTAAATCCTTAGGGCTTAAGCTGATAGCTATTTAGATAATATTAGTTAGTTTAGTGGATTATAGTTAGATTATAGAAGTTAGTAAAACTACTTAAAGAAGTAATTATAAATAATATTTAATGATAGATTAGCCTCTATTACTAGGTGGATAAAAGTTTATTATAAGGTATCTATATAATTACTGAGTAAAGTCTAAATTTAATTACTATAAATAATTACTATAAATACTAAAAGGGGTTACTTATAATTATTTTGCTAATAATTGAATTATTTAACTGGATTTAATTATATAGCTTTAGAGTATAAATCTTAGAATATTTTAATATAGTATTTATACTATTTAATTTAATATAAGGATAGACTAGTATTTTATAGTAATATTTATATAATACTACTAGTTACCTAGTAGTTTAAAAGAATATATAATTAAACTTATTCTAAATTAGTATTTTAATACCAGACTAGAATACTTCTACTTAGTTAAGATATTCCTTAAGGGATTCCTTACTTTATAGTAGATATTAACTATCTATAACCTAAGATTTATACTATTAGAGAGTTTACTAAAGAGTAATAAACTGGCTGAGGAGGTTTACTGTAAGAATAATAAAATTATAGTAAATATAAAGATTAGTAGTATATAGAGAATCTAAACTATTCTCTAGGTTAGTATTAAATAGAGATTATAATATCTTAGAAATAGTAAAGATAGCTTTTTAATATTTTATCAGAATTATAAAATAGTAATTACTATAATATTTATATTAATTAATTGAAATATAGAATATTAAATATAAATTAGGTTTTAGAATGTTATATAGTTATATTTAATAAATAATTATAGTTGAAAACTTTACTATAAACCTTATATTTATTAAATTATAACCTCCACAAAAAAAGACTATTCTAATAATTATTAAATTTATTCTTACACTTAAATTTATTATTATTATTAAATTAGTATTATACCTCCAGAAATTCTATTATCACTCCCAGTAGAAGTTAGAAATATATTAATATTAAGATATATAAGTCTCTATTTATCCAGTTAGACTACTTCCTCTAGCCTCAAACTTCCTTCCCCCAGATAAAACTTAAATATAAACTAAACTGGGTTTACTATTAAAGTAACTATACAGACAGATTTAGAGTATCTACTAAAATTACTAGATAAACTAAAACAGTCTGTAAGAAGCTAGTAATTATTATACTATTTAAGAAGAAAAAATAATAATATCCAGAAGGTAAGAATATCTAGTTACTATTATATTAACTTTATCTAATAAGTTAGTTTATACTCTATATAAGATTAGGAAACTTCAAAAAATAACTAACCTCTTTATTCTAAAAGTATTATTTAGGTAATTTATACGTAAGATTATATAGTCTCTACTAAATTATATTTAAAAGGAGTTTAAAATCTAATCTACTACACTTTATATATTATAAGAGGTTACTAAAGATTACCTTACTATATTATTCCTAAGTAAGTATATTTTTAAGGAAATAAAGTATTTTACTAATTTATCCAGATGCAAGTTTCTATATAATTTATACTAAATAAGTTACTTTACTGAAGAAGGATTTTAATCTATTAAAAAAACTATTAAAAAATACTTAGGGTTTTTAGTTTAATTTAAAATTAAGATTTCTACTAATTACTATAATTAATTATTATAAAATAATCTTTTCTCACTTATTTTCCCTATTTTATCTTCTCTATAATCTCCTTAATAAAAGTAAAATTTAGCTTAATTATTAAGCTTTAAGCTTCCTGCTGATATTTATCCTAAGATATAGGGAATACTTAAGATAGAATTTAGAGGTATAGATAAAGTGGAATATACTCTATACTTCCCTTGAAACTTTTCTCTATCTTCTCAGTAAATTAGTTAATCTTAATAAGATTAATATCCTACTATAAGGAAGTAGGGCTAGAAAGGATAATTTAATCTAATTTCAGCTTACTATTATAAGCCTCTTAAACTATATCTAAAAGAGTAAGTTTATAGTTAATAATATAATAGTAGCTATAAGTTATATAAAGGTAGCTGAGAATATTAAGGGCAGAATGGTATTTAAGCTTGAAAAACCTAAAATAATTAGTAAATATTCTATAATATTTTAATATTACTTACTTCTTTACCTTATAGTTTAAGGATAAAGACTTTACTAGTATATTAGTAGTCTTCTAGTATTTTATAAGTATATAGTAAAGTAGAAACTTCTCCTTTATAAGGAGGTCTAGGCTGTTAACTTATCTATTCTTTATAAAGCTTTTTTTAATAATCTTTAATATAATACTAGAGTGGTTATATTAAAGTTAAAACTTTATGTAAAGCTATTTAAATACCGTAAGCTAGACTTTTCGGAAATACTGGAACTTCCTATTTTTATTTAACTATAATTTATTAGTATTTATAGTAATTAATTATAGTAATCAGTTAGTACTTACGTACTAATACTACTTTATAATCTTCTAGGTTTTATACTTAATACTCTAGACTTCTTTAGCCTATTAGCTAGTCTTATAGTTATTATAAGTATCTATATTAATAAAAGTCTCTTTTATCTATATTAATAGGTTTCTAAACTTAATATCTTCCTAGGTATTATTATTATTATTAAAACTAATTAGTAGGTTTTTCTTATTACGCTAAACTCTAGCAGATTAAATACCAGGAGGAGTATAGTTAATATTATATTATACTGTAATCTGTAAAGGATAGGTATTCTTCTGTGAGAATAGCTATAGTATCTATTCTGCCGTGTGGCCGCTCTCAGCCGTTCTGGCTTATATAAGGCCCAACCAGCCTATATATACGCTTTCAAGTATTCTATTCTAGTTTAAATAGATTATACCTTTCAACAACCTATATTCAGACTATATACTATACTATTTATTTATTATAGTTATAAGTTTAGTCTTATTTAATTATCCTCTAAACTCCTATTAATCATTTTAGTATAAAGAAACGAATACCTTTTCAGATTTATTATAACTATTTTAATATAGTATTTTCAACTGCTAGTAATCTTAATACTAAAATTAGTCTATCTAACAGTATTAATTTCAACTAAAAGTATATTACTCTTTAATTTTATATAACTAGCTGAGATATCTAGAAATATCTTAATCTAGATATTAAACTAACTATTAATATTATGAAACTACTTAATCTACTGAGTTTTAATATCTAGATATCTATAGAAAATACTACTTAAGAAAGTAAAAATTTAAACCTATATATAATTGAAACTATAGGTATTTTTAACTACTACTCTATAGATCTTAAGCTTTAAGTAGTTTAAGAATCTAACTGTAAGAATATTAAGAAATATTATAATATAATTTAAATATAGGTGGATATAACTGTTAATAATAGTCTTCTTACGCTAGCTTAAATAAAGTTTCTTAAGAATAATAATATATCTCTTTAAGTACTCCTTAAAATTTTAAAATACTAATATACTTAAAATAAGTTAGTTATATAGGAGAGAATCTAAATAGAATATAAGAGAATCCTGGAAAAAGCAAATTTAAATATTTCTACTTCAGTCTGATATAATAAGTAGTATATAATCTACCTTTAAGTAATTATATTTAATATCTCTGAGATTAAGAATATACTTATAGTTAAAAAGTAACTTTAAGTATTTAGCTACTATATTATATCTAGTTAGGTTTCTAGATATTACGAAGGTAATTAAGAATAAGATTCTTAATCTACTAATTATCAGTCTAACTTAATATAGAGTAATTTTCGCCTCCCTAATATATATTAATAAAAATTCAGTTAAAAGCTAGGCTAAAATACTATTTATATTAGTTACTCTTATAGAGAGATTAGATAATATAACTTAATTAAAACTAAAGTATCTATATAAGTAGAGGTAATATTTAGACCTACCTGAGGATGATAGATATATTAAGTATACTATTATTAATACTTATAGTTAATTTCCTAATATTTATATATTACTTACTACTTAAAATATAGTAATTCATAGAATGAATAATTCTAAACTATATAGATTCCGCCAGAAGCTAGTTAAAAAAGGATAACTTAATAATAAGAGTAATATAGCTAAAGCTAAAAAGCTATCCTTAGATAATTCTAAAGCTAAAGTAACTTCCTTAAGTAGTAAATTTAGTAGAAGTAGTTAGTACTCCTTAAATTTAATATATATTAGTATTAATCCCTCTCTTCTCAAATAGTTAAATATAAATATACCTCTAGATATTCTTTCTACTACTTAAGAACCTTACTTACTTTCAGTAAATATAATCTTTAATAGTTATAAAGTAATTTATATTACTAACTCTATAATACTATTTAAAGAGGGATCTTTCAAATTAAGTTAGAAGATAAATATAATTTAGTATAGATTAGCTAACTTTCTAATTATTAGATAAAGTAGGTATTTAATTCAGAATATTCTTAATAATCTAAAAGGGAAGAATATACTTAATTTAACTTTACATAATATTACTTATATTAGAGACTTTTATATTAATATTATTTTAAAAGCTCTACTCCTCGAGAAAACTAAGATCTAGTATATAGAACTTAACTATATACTTAGATATAAGCTACTTAACCACTCTATTATAATAAGATAGCTACTTAGAAAATATAATTTTATTTTTCTTAAATATAAGTTACTTTCTAACTACTTAACAGTCTATTTAAATACCTTTAATATAATCTTAGAGTCACCTTATATTCTATTATTATAATTTTAACTTTCAGTATCTCTACTAGATAATAAATCTAACGACACTTTAACTTAGTATTTTCACGCAGACTATTTTAGCTTTAATACTCTTAAGTATTTAGTTTTTAATATTTAGGGTGTGAAAATTACAAACCTAAAGTAATTAGACTATTTATATTATATAGAAGCTTATTCTTAATAAGTTATTTCTAGATAACTATCTAAATTATGTTTAGTTCGCCTATTTTACTGAATTTCCTGAAACTTAGTTAATTTTCCCAGGATATATATAGGTAATTTATAGATACTTATTATTAAGGAGAAATTCTCAAGCTTACTCTTTGTATTTATTCTTATAGATAAAATTTATAACTTAGTTTATTAAGTAATTATAAAATTCGAAAGATAGGTTAAATACTAGAGAAACTTCTTAATTTATAAGATTCGCTAGGATATTAAATAAGCTGTAATAATAATTAATAGAGAAATATATTATTAAACCTAAGTTAAAAAGTAAGATATTAATCTTAAGCTATCTTCCTTATATATAAAAAAACTAGTTAGAATAAGTAAGTATACAGGAAAAAAACTTATTACTTAAGATATTAAGATATAAGAAGCTACAGAATTACTATTTAAACTATAAGTGGAAATAATTTAAGTAGTAGTAATATTATATAATATATCTCTAAATACTTAAAATAACTAGAAGTTACTATATAAAGTTAAAGAAATTTAGTTTAGATAGTATTTTTATTAGTAGGTTCTAGAATATACTCTAAGTTTATATTAACATTTATATCTCTATTAGGGATAGATCTATATTTATAGATATTAAGTATATCTACTTAAGAAATACTATAAATAAGATATTTTAAAAATGTTATTTAAGGTTAAATTAAAGGGATATATTAGATATCTAATAGAATATATTCTTAATATTTATAATCTCTATAGAATCCAGATCTCTTACTTTTGTAAAGTTATTACCACTCAGAATATTAAATTTAATAAAAAAAGATTCTACTTAAAATAAGATTTATATAAAATACTTACTAAAGAAGTTATAAAACCTCTAGTTAAACTAATTACTGAGGAGAAAGAAAACCTTATTCTTAAGGTATTTAGAGAGTTTAAACTGGAGAGAATATTTACTGAAAGATCCTCTCTTCTATTAGTAGTCTATAAAATACTAAAAATAGCCTAAGATATTAAATTAAGTTCTAGCTTAATCTTAAAGATTAATAAGAGAGGTTTAATAATATCTAAACTAACTTCTAAACTAATAGGATCAGTATAGACGTCTGAAAATTAGAATTTAGGAAGTATATTTATAACTAGAAAACCAGATAGTATATTTAAAGTATAGAATTTAGCTAGCTAAAAGGGTGAACCTACTTTAAATTAGGAGGCTAGAGGCGATTATATTAGGATTCTAGTTTAGCTAATTTAGAGTAAACTAAAGTATAGCTTTTAACCTCAGGACTCTGGGATTTTAATAACTTAGAAGTTAGGCTAATAATATAGAAGTAGATAATAAAAGTAACTTAAGCCTAAAATTAATATTAATAACTATATAATACTCTTAAAAGAATATAATAATAGTATCTTATATCTTATAGAGTGTAAATGGGATAGTTTCGCTAGTATCTATCTATCTAATTAGTAATAGAAGCTTAATAGTAATAGTCTTAGCTTTTTAATAGTTTTCCTTATTATTTAAAATATAGGTTTGAAAAAGAAGGATCTAGCTATATAGATTTAAATATATCTTAACTAACTAGTAGTATCTCCTAAGATCTAGAAGGATATTACTAATCTATTAGAACTCCTCTAAATATCTTTATTAAAGTAGTAAGAGTTAAAACTATAAAGTTAAAGGAAAAGGGTATTTAGTAAGAAATAGATTACTAGGATATAAAGTTAAAGCCTCTATTTTTAAAGTAGGTTTTTATCTATAAGATAGATACTGATAGTTTCCTAGAATAATATAAGGTAAGAATTTATATATATAGAGATATATAATTAGTTAATCTACTGTAAACTATATATATAGTAATACTAGCTACTTAAACCTTTTAAGTAGCTATAGTAATTACAGTATAATTTAACTTTAAAGTTCTTTAGTTTAATATTATTAATATATTTCTTAATACTATAAGGAATCTAAATAACTTTCTAATAATAGTTAAACTACTAGATAGATTTAAGGTAGTAGGGAGGTATATAGAGCTTAAACAAACTCCTTATAAGTTTTAAGATATATTCCTTCTGTAGTATAAAACTTTCTATATTATACTGAAATCTCTAAATTTTATCTTTTACTTAGAGAAGTTTTATCTATTTAAAAACTAGAGTTTAATTATTTATATCCTTTTTTATATAGATAATATTCTTCTCTTATATTATAAAGTAGCTGAAAAAAAGGATTTAAAATTATTACTAATATTAAATAAACTTATAAACTTAAGAAGTAAAATTTAGTAGAGTATTTTCTGGGAGTTTAAATAGTTAGAGATTAGAAGTATCAGAAGATTTACTTAATTTATAATATATATATTACTAAAATCACTAAATATTTTAATCTTAAATATAGACTAACACTAATAATATTACTTCTAGTAGTATCTTTTATATCAAATCTAAGTTAAGTAATACTAAAAGAGATTTATATATATTAGACTAAGGTTAGTTTAATTCTCTATATATTAATTATAGTATAACTAGATATCTTATATACTTACTCTCTCTTATTAAGATATTTTATAAACTCTTTTTAAGTATACTAAAATACTGTAGACTATATAATTTAGTATCTCTATAGAATAAGATTCCTAGTATTTCAGTTTAGAAGCTTAGGGAATATAGATAAAATACTTTAGATATTCTTAATTACTAGAGATATTTCTTTTATAGATAATAAAGATACTTAAAAGTTAAGTTATAACTATATTATTACTCTATTTAGAGAACTAATCTAATAGAAGGCTACTTAATAAAATATTATTATAATATTAACTACTAAAATAGAGTTTCTTAGTCTTAAATATATTTTAAAAGAGATTATAGTTCTGAAGAGATTTTTTTAAGATATAGAGTTAGATTTTAGAGATATTTAGAGAGTTTATTATAATAATTACTAAATTATCAGACTGGTAGTTTCAGATAGTAAGTATCTATCTACTAAGCTTTAATATATAGATATTTAATAAATATAGTTATATTAAGAATATTTAAAAGAAAGTTTCAAGATTATCTATATACTTATAGATATAATATTAGTAGATAGACTTATGAAAGACTTAACTTAAGTAAAATTTAAAAAATTTAGAGTATTTCTTAACCTAATAGATCTTTAATTAATATCATTAGAACTATCTAAATTAAGCTACCTAGTCTCCTAAAAACTACAACTTAAATAATAATAAGTAAAATCTTAATTTTTAGAGGGAAGTTTTAGTAATATTAATATAGAATATAAGTAGCTAGCGGAATTTATTAACTTTTTTATGGGGGATAGAAGTCTCTAGTGAAGCTTATATTTAGCTTAAGATAGACTATTTAAACTTATTATTTTAAGATAAAGTTTAAGCTGTAGCTACTAGTATATTAAAATTAGGCTGAGGAGATATTAAAAATATATTAAATTCTACTGGAACTAAGGCTAGAATCTAGTAGTTTTAGCTTAAAGTAAGAGAGTAACTAATAGAGCTAAAAGTTAAACTACTATAATAATCTCTAAAGTTACTAGTAACTAGCTAAAAGATAAGATTCTAGCTAAAAAGTAATCTAGTTATACTTACAGTTAGGCTAGAGATCTAAGTAACAGTAGGTAGTTAAATAAGTAGTAAGATTATTAGTATTTTAGTAATAATATTTTTTTAGAGTAATTAGTATCTAAATAGTGAAACTAGAAATATTTCTATTCTTAATAAAAATTAATTTAAACTCCTTCTATTACTTTAAATATAGCTTAAATTAGACTATAACTTTTATATTACTAACTTACTTACTTTTCATCTGTAAAAGTTAACTTTAGATTAGTAATTTATAAAAAACTATTTATAAGATTATTATTAGATATCTTAACAGCTTTAATATAATATTTAAATATATAATAAGTCTTTTAATATATAGAGATATAGGTTTTTTAGAACCTATTTATATACTAAAAATAACATTCAGTAGATATATTACTATTCCTAGCTTTAATAAAGTAGAGATAGAGACTTTAGTTAAATATAAAACTTAAAATATAAATAATATAGAGAATAGTTTAGAGAGACTAAGCTTCTCTAATTACCTTATTTTTAACTAAGTAACTTTTATATTCCTCTAAAATCTTAATTTTTAACTTATCCTTCTTAATAAGTATAGACTTCTTAGAATTAATAGACTTATTAGAATTAGCTAATTAATATTATATACTCTTAAGTTAGTATTTTAGATTCTTAATCTTAGAAGATACTTCTTAATCCTTAATCTAAGTAGATTTTCTTATAGATACTAATATATTCTTATAATATTTCTTAGGATATTTAACTACCTTTTGAACTTTATCCTCTTCCTCTTCTTTAGGTTATTTAGTTTTATTAATATTCTCTTTAATAAATTTAGACTCCTTATTTTTATTTTTAACTGAAAGATCTCTAGTGAGATTATCCTCCTTATTATTAGTAGGAGAGATAATAACTTATATTTTCTTAGACTAACTATAAGAATACTTAATAATAATAGAAGTAGCTAACTTTTCAGCTGAAGTTACTAACTTCTAAATAATAGTATCCTTAATATTACTAAACTTAAGTATATTAGGTAACTTAGGTATAAGTAGACTGAGTGAAGTTTCTTAAAGATTAGGAAACTAAGTAAAATATATTTTAATAAAAGCTTTTAATTAGAGAACTTTAACTTTAGACTATTACTTAATAGTAAAATATACTTTAAAAGGATATAAATACTCTATATTACTAATCTACTTTTAAATTATATAAATTAACTAAGTTCTAATAAAATGAGTAATTGTAATAATAGAGTTTATTATTAAATCTATAAGAAATAAAGAGTTAATATTAGTAAACTAAATAGTTACTAGATATAATATACTTCCTTAAGAGACTAAGGAATAAATTCTTAAGTTCTAAATATATTATTAGAAACTAGAGAATAATACAAATAATAAAAAATACTTATTATAAAGTTAAGTTCTATTTATTAAAGAAACTTAAGTTTAGAGTTAGAGAGTATCTTTTTTAATAAAGGAATTTACTAAGTAAGAATAGGAATAGACTGATTAAAAACCATAGTATTTAGATTAAAGTATAATAGAATTAACCTATTAACTTTAGTAATAATATTATAAGTTGCTTTAGCCTAAAAGTTAAATATTAGTAATAGTTAAAATATATTATATAAAATAATATATAAAATCTATAATAGTAATATTTATAAATAATAAGTATAATAATAATTAAAATTATTAATTTAGAAAATAAGAGAATTTAGTGAGGGTAAAAAATAAATTTATAATATTTATAATATTAAATTTATATAATATTAGAGGAAACTAACAGATTACTTCTACTGAATATTAATAATAACTAATTTAAAGATAATAATATTATAATAAGTTAGTTAAGAAATATTATTTCTTTTATTTTAATATTTAAAAAACAATTTTTAATATCTATTTATAATATTTTATTTATTAAATATACTATTTGAAGCTTAAAGTATAGAATTTTATCTAGTGGATATTCCGCTAGGGGAGTATGTGAGAATAGCTGTAGTATCTATTCTGCTGTGTGGCTGCTCTCAGCCGTTCTGGCTTATGTAAGGCCCAACCAGTCTATATATATACTGAAATGGGCTATGGCTGAGAGGGTCTATCTGGACTAAAACCAACTAACTACTCCCAGTTATGAAACCTGAGAGAAGTAAAAATAGATAGAAAATATTAGAAAAATATTTTAAAACTGTAGAATTATATTTGCAGATCTATATTCCAAAAGTTAAACTAATCTAAATAGTAGGTTTTGGATTCTGGAGAGAAGAGAAGTTAATTTTTTCTATCTATCTGTAATAAACCTAGCTATTTATATTTATGAGGTTATTTATATTATATAAATAAGTTTATTTATAGGCTTAACTTTATTATAATCCTCTTTTTAAGTTTATTCTAAGTTTTTATATAATAAGCTTAACTAAAATAAAAGAAATTTATTTATAGTATTATAATATTTTCTAATTAGGATATAGTAATTACTAGTAATCCTCCTGTATGTAGTAACTTTTAAGATAATATTAATTATTATAATTCTTTTCTTATTAGTTTTATTTTAGGTTCTATATAAAGTGAGGTTATTTTTCTTAAGCTTCAGGATAAGAAAAAAAATAATTAGTAGATCCCTAAGGAGTATTCTGTAAAATCTATTATTACTAATTGATATATTAATTTATAAATTAGTCTCTTAGATAATATCTAATAGATATAAAGTCTGTTCTAACTGGGTAACTAGAGTGTAGTAGTAGTGAATATCCTGTGGGAATTAATATTCTTAATAGCTAGTTGATAATTAGTTATATAGGTTATATTAGTTATCTGGAAGAATTATGTTATTAGATCTTTATATTATACTTTAGAGTAGTATTTACAGTTTTATCAGATTTATAAATATCCTTCTTTAGTGTATAATAAGGTTTTAGAGTTATTTATAGTTTAGATATTTTAGGTTTTAGCAGCTGGGTGTTAGGTGATATTAAAATTCTATTAATTTCTATTATATTTAGAAATTTTAAGTATAATATACTAATTATTTTCTTTATAGATTAGGTTTGTAAATCTTTAATAGATATCTAAGGAGTAATTATTATGAAGTTTAGTGTTAGATATTTATTATAACTTTAGTAATACTATTTTATAGTTACTAAATAGGAGAGTAGATTATTATAAATTATTTAGTAAAGTCTAAATATTTTACTGATAGCTAACTACTATCTATAAGTAAGAAAGTAATTTCTATTTCTATATTATTAGAGGTTTTTAGTATATTAAGAACTTTCTTTAGAATTAAGAACTTTAATATAAATATAAGTTTAAAACTATTTTATAACTTTAAGGTTATATATATACTTATTTAGTTACTATTTAGTTAGAGCTATTTAGATATTAGCTTTCAGAATCTGAAGAATATTTTTAGATATATTTATATTTCTATAGAACTCTAGTAAATTATTAACCTTTTTAATAAAGTTATTATTACTATTTAGTCCCTATAGAGAATCTAAATAAAATATAAAGTTACTAAGTTGATCTATAGTAAGATTAACCTAAAAGTTTCTATTATAGTAGTATAAGAAAACTATAATATTAGTATCAAAGAGTTAATATTTCTGGTAATTATTAATATTATATCTAATATTATGAATATTACTATTAATAAGTATATTTACTTATATATTCTAAGGAGACTTATTATTAATATAAAATAGGCTAGTTAATTCTATTTACAGACTTATTCTAAGTAGAGTAATAAGTTTAAAGTTATTTTAATATCCCTCTAGTTAAAAAGTTCCCTCTATATTATAAAGTAATATATATTACTTAACTTTTTTCTGTAATTTATTACCTTCCAGGTAGTTTAGATTCAGGCTTCCTCTATAGTAGCTAATAAAATAGTTTACTAAAGTTTAGCTATCTCTATATTAATTTATAGTAGTAAATAGTTTTTACTAGTTTAATATTAGTTTTTAACTATATTCTAGAACTGGGAATATTAATCTAAATAGATTTATATTAATAAAATAAGGTTTTCCTTCTGTTTATAATCTATAGGAATTAGGATAATAGTAAGGTAAGTTTTAATAATATAAACTCTTTTTCTAATAATTCCTAAGAAGTAGGTAAGTAGGATTCTAAGATAACTTATAAATAATTTATTATTAAGTTATAATATTCTATATATTTATTTTCTTAGTAATTAAGAATAGTATTATAAGGATTACTATTTTGAGAGTCTGAGAATAGTTTCTACTTACTACTAGAGAAGTTTCTAAGTTATTAAGTAATATTATTAAGATATTATTATGAGTATTTAGTAGAGTATTTAATTTCTCAGGTTTTACTTATTTAGCTTCTAAGAATATCTTATAGTTATTTTATATCTTCTTCTGTTAGACTATTATATTTATCTTATTATTATTTTTATAGTCTCGGAATTATTTAAAGAAGCTAGGTTAATTATATACTCAATCCTCCTTAGTTAGAATATTAGAATAAAATTCTTAACTAAAATATAGTTTCTATACTACTTTAATAATATTATAGCTTATAAGTTACTTTAGGATTTATTTAGTATTAAGAATAACTTATAACTAATTAAATATTATAAGGGAGAATACTTACTATAGGTAGTTATTTCTAGTATATATAATATATAACTATTAAATAATTAGATAGAAAAAGTTTCAATAGTATTTTAGGATAATTAGATTTATAAATATTATTATTATTATATAGTGTAATTCTCTATTATTATTATATTATTAATTATCTTAATATTAAGTTTATTCCTCATTTTAATTAATAACTAGATAGACTTATATTTCACCTTAATTTAGTTTATACTATATAATAATAATTTAGAAATAATTCTCTCTTACTTTTTACTTATATTAATAAGTATTCTCCTTATAGATTTTATTTAATATTACTAAAATATAGAAGTTATATATTTTAGTATATTCCTAAAGTATTTATAAGTATTTAGTAATCTATTTAATTTTATTAATAGCTTCTCTTAGTTTAATATAGACTAGTAAGTTATATAAAGCTGGAATATAAATATCTAAGAAACCTTCTAATACTGGGAAAGTTAGTTTATCTACTATTTTAATAAATATATTAAGGAACTATTTTCTTATTATTATACTTCCTATTAGTATCTATAGGGATAACTATAAGTAATTAAATTCTACGTTAAGTTAAGAATCTAGAGGTTAGTTATTATAAACTCCTGATTCTTAATATAGAAGTTAGTTACTATTATTAAGATATTATCTATATAGTTAGCTATCTTAAGGAATTTTTAGTAGTTTTAGTATTTAAATTATAAGGTCTAGAGAGATAAATATAATATAATATTCTTTTATAACCTTATTAACTTATTTAGAGTTATAGAAGTAATAAATAACTAACTTTAAAATTAATTTAATATTTATAGTAAGTAAAGAATATTCTCTAAAGTTATATAGAGAAGTTAGCTTTCTTATAAAATAGATATTATAAAGGAGGAATTTACAGATTTAAGTTATATTATTAAGTTAAAAAGAATAAATATAAATATTAAGTTAGTAAGATCTTAAGTTTAAGCTGAATAATATATATATAGAGGAAGTTTTAAGATTTTTTATTTATAGTAAAATTATCTTTTTTTATAAGTATAGATCTAAAAATAAGTAAATTATTATAAATATTATTCTATATAAAAATAAATTACTATTTTTATTAAGAATAGTAAGTAAATAATAAGTAAATAATATTATTATTTAGATAAAAAGTATCTTATTATTATTTAGTGAATATAAAAAAGAAACTTTCTCTTTTAAGTTAATTAATATTTTTCCTCTATTAATTATTTTATAATTCTTAATTTTATTTTATTTTATCTGTAAATATCTCTTCTACTATATTATATTTTAATTACCTTCTTCCTAGAAGAATAATAAATATTATATAAATATAGTTTCTTAATAAATTTCGTAAGATTTACTTAATCTATAATTTAAATCTCTCTACTCCTTTAGAAATTATTAATAATATATTATAATAAGTTTTAGTTAATCTTTCTAAACTTTTAATATATATTCCTTCTCTTACTTCACTCTAAGTTAATATATAATCTAACTAATTATCTTCAGATTTTAGCTAGTTTTATATTCCTTAAGATTAAGATATTTTAGAATAAATACTCCTAAGTTACTCTTACCTATTAAATTTATAATTTTAAGCTTCCTCTTAAGATATAGGTAAACTTCTAGTAAATCCTTATAGAACCTCAGAATTATTTGCTTATTTGAGAATATATCTATAATGTATTTATATTTTATTATTAAGTATTTATTTATTCTAATATTACTTATTAGTCTAAATTTTAAATCTATAAGTTACTTTAATATCCTACTACTATTTATAGTTTCTTTATTTAAGGATATAGTAAGTAAAATATTATCTTTTATAGGTATTATAAAGAGTATATCTATATAATTTATAATAAATAAAATAGTTTATAAGTCTATAATCTATATTTTAAATATATATTATTATCTAGAAGCTTTTATACTAACTATTTCTTTTATAAAACTTAGAATATCTATTTTTTTAACTTTAATATTATCTACTAAAAGTTTAATTTTAGCTACTATTATATAGATAAGATATTTTATCTTAGTAGTAAATATAATAACCTCCCTATTTCTAAATTTAAAATTTCTTAAGATTTTAAGAAAAGTATTATTAGTAGAGTTAGTTTATTTAATTTTACTTATTAGTATAATATACTTTTCCCTTAATAGAAGAAGTATTTTAATATTCTTAATATCTTTTTTATTTTCTTAGTTTATCCTTTTATATATAACTTACTTATTATATTCAGCTTTCTTATTCTTATTAAGAAATATTAATCTTTAGTTTAAAAGTAATACCTCTTAGTAGGCTAGAGGAAGAAATTCTTTTACTTATATTATTAATTTCTTAAAGAGAAATAAGATAATTATTATTTATTAAGTCTATAAATATATCTAGTTATTATAGATAGGAAAATAAAATAATAAAAATTAGAAGAAAGAAAAAAGAAATAAATAAGAAAATCTTCTTACTAATAAGTAAATATTATATTTTTTTTTTTTAGTGTAATATTCTTTTCGTAAGTAAAATTATCTTTCCTCTCTAAAATTCTAGATTATATTTTATCAGCTAGAAGTTTCTATATATCTCTCTCGAGAAAAATAATAAGCTTTATAACTAGTAGTTTACTTATAAATACTATTTATTATTATCCTAACTATATTAAGTTTAGAAACTTTAATAGATAGTATTAACTATTATACTAAGTCTGTAAATATACTAATTTAGTAAATATAAATTATTATATCTAGTTTATTTAAAAATATTAAGTTTACCCTATAGTATAAAAAGTAGGTATTTATTATAGTTATTTAAATTTATTAAAAGTGAAATATTTTTCTTTTTATATCTCTATTACTTAATTTAATCTGTAAATACTTATACTATTTAAGATAAAACTATAAGTTAAAATTATTAAGATTATAGAGAAATAGAGAATAAAGAGATTTTAGTAGTAAAAAAAGAGAAGATCTAGACTAAAAAAAGGAAATAATTAAATAAATATAATAACTAAAATATAAATCTGTAAATATTATCTAAAGTAAAGTTTTTATTATTATTATTATATATATATTATTAAACTGTTATATTCTAATATTAAGCTTTTAAGGATAAAGTTATTACTGGAATTTAGATTTTAAATTTAGAATCCTGAAGTATCTTCTCTATTATATATTTAATATTTAATAGGTATTCCTTTTATTAAGTTATTAATCTTACTAAAATATTATTATTAATCTCACTTGGAATTATAGATTTTTCCTCTTTTTTCTCTTCTTTCTCCTTATTAGTTATAAGTTCTCTCTAAGCTAGAAAGACTTTTACTAATTCTTTCTCTAGATTAAATCTATAAATATCTAGATCTGAAAGTTCCTAGTATCCTTAAGGAGCTTATATAAATTTCCTTAATTTATTTCCTTTATATATTATTTTAGTAATTTCTTCTCTAGATAAGGTTTTAAATCTGTAGGAAGAAATATTAAATATTCTTAAATAAATTTAAAAGGAGCCTATCTATCTATATTTAAGCTTTCTGTCTGAGGATTTATTAATTACTTACTTAATATTATAAATTAAAACTATATTACTAAGTTCTAGTTATTTATCCTATAGTATATTCCTTCTTTATTTATTAAAACTCTCTACTGCTTTTTTATATTAATTAGTTATTATTATTACTATTTTCTGTCTATTTTTATTTAATTATATAGAAATATAAACTTTTATATTTTGTTTTTTTTAGTATTCTTACTAATATTTAGGTTAGTATTCTCTATATTAATATAAATATTTTAATAGATATAATTATTTTATATTTATATTTTAAATAGAATAATATAAACTCTATTAATATTCTAACTATTATTTAGTCTGTAAATTAAGTAGCTAGTAGAAGGAGTTAGGGATTTTTACTATTATTACTTTATAATTATACTAATAGTATATAAGTAATTAGTTAATATCTAACTTTAATTACTCTATTAACTTATAGATTATAAGCTAAGATAATTTTATATTTTAGGTTATATTACTTATTGAACTTAATAATATACTTCTTATTTTCTAGATTTCTATCTATTATAAAGACTCTATAAAAACTATAGTATATAATAACCTCTTCCTATAGAAACTTTATAATTACCTTTAAAATAAGTTACAGAAGCTATTAGGCTTCTAACTAGCCTGTAAATATATCTCTTATTTTAATAAAATACTATTTTCTTACTTTTTAAATATCTAAATAGATATAGTTAAATAGAAGTCTCTAAAAAGTAGTGAAACTATAGAGGTTTCTTATTCTATATACTGTCTATATCTAATAATCTAGATAATATTCTACTACCTTCTATATATTTTTATATATATTAAGCTAATAATATTAATTAGCTAACTTCTTATAGATAGCTTCTTATCTTTAATAGTTACTTTTATTATATATAGTTACTATTAATTATCTTTACAGTTTTTTCTTATTAGTAATATATTAAAGAATTATATAAAATAGTATTAATTAGGTAAATAGTAGCTTATCTTATAATTAGAATATTAAAGCTTTCTACCTGAAAGTTTTAAATTAGCTAAGGTTAATCCTAGGTAGCTTCTTTAGTGTTAATAAGTAATAAGTTATTTACTTAGTCTCTCTTAACTAGGTCTATTAATAATCTAATACTACTACTGGAAATATTAAAATTTTATTCATTTAGCTGATTCTATCTATTATAACTTCTAAGTTGAATATTTCTTTAATATGTTAATTATCTCCTATAGTATATACCTTTTTGAAAAAGCTTCTAGTTACTATATCTATAAAGAAAATCTGTATATTAATCTCGTTATTAATATTATCCTCTCCTTACTTATTATTTTAGTTAGATAGTCTGGATAGTTTTTATAAAAGATTATCAGCTATAGAGTTAGCTATCCTACTAATATATTTAATTTTAAAGTTAAATATTCTAATTTAAGATATCTAATAAATTATTAGTACCCCTAGTAAGTTAGAAATAATATTATTAAGCTAAGTAATAAGAGTTTTAATATTAGTTTTTAATAAGAAGTATTACTTATAGAGATAGTTTCTTAAGTATTTCAGTATTTTTAATATTCTTTAAAGCTTTTTCTTATTAGTATTATAATTAAGTTCTATATTTATAAGTAAGCTACTTTTAAAGTAGGTAATAGCTTATCTTTACTTAATAAATTATCTGAGTATAACTTTCTAACTAATACTGTTAGTATCTACTACTAGGTATATTTAGCTACCTATAAAGCTATAGTTAATAGATATAAGTATAGGAGAGCTATAGAGCTTATTCTTAAGTTATTCTATAGTGGTAATCTGCTCTTATTCCTATTAAAACCTTTTTAGTAAGTTATTAAGTAGCTTTATTATAGTGGAATAATTTTAAACCTATCCTCAATAAAATACTATAATACTGAGGAAAGATTATACTTCTGATATACTACTATAATATTTCTATTCCTTAATTTTGATAATCTTTAACTCTTTAGGCTATCCTCTATAAGTTCTATAAATATAACTAACTATTATAACTATTTATTATACCTATTAAGATTTTATAATTATAATTGTATATCCTATAAGTTTAATATTCACTAAAACCTTATTAATATTCTGAATATATTCCAGAATATATTTATAAATATTGGGATAATATAGGTTATCTTCTTTATTGTAAGTTATTATTAGTTTTTTAATTACGATATTATCTAGAAAGATCTTGCAGTAATAGGGAATTAAATTGTAAAAGATCTTTATTATAATTCTTTTAAACTACGTAACTAAGTTTATACTTCCTATTAGAAGGATATAATATTAGAGAAGTCTAAGTAGTATAGTAAATATTATTAAGTTTCTACCCTTAGGGTCTAAAGGAATTTAGTTATATCTAGAAAGAATATTTAAAAATAATAATAACTTATATATATTAAAATCTTCTGAAAATTTATCAGTCTCTAGAGAAAACTCTATATCTTAAATAGTAACTATATTAATTTTTATTACTAAGTTAATTAGTTATATCTTACTGTTTTTCTTTTATATTAAGAAGAATAAATTCCTACAGGTAGTATAATTATATTTCAGTATATTATTCTAAATATATACTCTCAGGATCTTAAGAATATCCTCTATTAAGCTTTTTAGGATAGGAATTAACTTAGCCTACTATATTTTATAAGGGATTATCTTAATTATCTGAAGTAATATAATAGAGTTCAGTATTTTTCTATAATAACTAAAATCCTAAGTTAGTACTTTCTCCCTTACTTTTAAGATTTCTATTAGAAACTTTTTCTCTAAAATATATAGATAACTAAGTTTATCCAGAATTAGGTATAATCTCTCCAGTGTTAAGTATTCTCTAGAGTAAATATTTAAAACCTTTAATATTATTATATTTATAAATTAGGCTGTAAAATTATTAATAATATTCTTTTTTATTTCTTCCTATACTTTTAACTTCTATTCTAAGTTACTTTCTAGTGTTAACCTATCTGATAGTATATTATCTAAAGGCTGAACATTTTTATTTTTTATTTTATATATAATGTTAATATATTCTATAAGTCTATTTTAAATATCAGTTACTACTACTTTTTCTTACTATATCTTCCTCCTCTTTTTGAAAATAATATTTACTATTTTTATTATATCTGTAAAAACTATGAGGATATTATTCTTTACAGGATAAATACTCTAGATTATAATTTCCCAGAAATGTAATAATACTGTAAATCTCTTCTATTCTTAGTTTGATTGCCTTTCAGATTGAAATTTCTAAAATTACCTTAAATTCTTTATTAGTTTTATTTACTATTATAATTATTTCTTTATTATTATCTAATGATTCTTTAATATCGTTTAGTATATTATATTTTAGTAGTAGAGATAGCTTCTAAAGGTTAGAATCTATTTTATTTACTATTTTATATTAACTTTCTTTTTCTATATTTTATTTACTAGCTGTTAATTTACAGATCTTAATAGTAGCTTTTAGTTTCCCTCTCCTATAGAAGAAAGAAGAGAGTATATATACTAAATATAGTTAAAATTTAAAGAGTTTAGTATAATATTCTAAAACTTAGCAGTTAAGTTATATATATAAAATAATAATAAAATATTCAGTTAAATACTTCCAGACTAAATCTAATTAACTATTCAGTTTAAAATATACTGAAGTATTATATATATCTTAACAATAAATAGTATATCCAGAACTGAATCTTTTATAATAATCCCTTATAGTATAATAAAGAACTCTATATTAGGAATATAATAACTCCTAATATAGAAATTCTCTATTATCGCTCCTTGGAAGTCTGTAGTATATTTCATATCTATAATACTTTATAGTTCCAGATATGTAAGTATAATATATCTAAATAGATTAGCTTTCTGAATATAGTCCTTAGATGATAATATTAATTACTAATTCAGTATTAATAATTCCTTGAACTTTTAGGTTCTATAGGTTTATAAATTAAATATTAACCTAGAAGTAAGTTATTATAAAATCATAAACTATAGTAAAGCCTGTAACTATACTCTCTATAATTCTAACTAACTTTATTATAATACTTATAACTTTAATATCTATATAATAGATTTAGGTAACTAGTGCTAATTGGTTCTGTGAATTAAATAATAAAACTATTAGTATATCTTTCTTATTATCAGACTGTAGTTATATTAACTTAGTAATATACTAATAGTTCTATTGATTAATCTATATTTAAATTATACTCTCTTTATTACTAACTTTATTAAATATATCTATAAATTCCTTCTCAGCTAAAATAAAAACCTCCTTTATCTACTAACTTTCTTAGTAACTTTTTATAACTAACTAGGTATATTTATAGCTAACTTAAGTATATACTAGTTAGGCTTTTTAAAGTAGATCTTTAGGAACTAAGATTTACTTTCTTACTCTCTTAAAATAAATATAATAAGTAAGAACTTAATTATTAGTATCTATTAGTAATATAGTAAAAACTAGTTACTTAGATATTCATTTAGTAGAGAATATTCCCTAAGGAACCTCCCCTATAGTTAGTATCAGCTTATTATGTTTATCTAGTTTAATAACTCTTAGCTCTAGCTGAGAAAAGCTAACTTAGTATCTTTTATTAGTTAAACCTATAAATAATTCCTATTAAGACCTATAATAATAATAAAATATAAATATTATAGAGATTAGCTTTAATCTATCTATACTTATAATATCCTTAGTTACTATTTTAGATTTATCTTTAAATATAGTAATATGAATAAGGTTAGAAATTATAATATTAAATATAGTATAAACCTCCTCTACTTTTGTTTTTCGCTAGTATTTAGTAAACTACTTATCAGCTTCTATAATTAAGGTTTACTATCTTATATAGTTCTGAATAAGCTCTATAAATTTAGAGAATAATTATAGTCTGATTTTATTAGCTTCCTTAGCTTCTTTTAGGAAAACCTAAAGTCTCTAAATAATATAAAATAGAATTATCTTTCTATCTAGCTAGTCCTTCTAGTATCTTTCATTAATAATACTATCTTATATTAATATTACTTTATCACTCTAGTAGCTAATATAATAAGCATCTTTTCTATAGAAGTAAATACTATAGATCTAATAGACTATTATAATTTTATGGATTATTATATAATATCCTAACTATCTATATTACTAGTAGTTTATATTATCTATAAGCTAATACTGAGGATAGAAATAGTTAAAAAATAGTATCTAACTACTATAAGCTTTACTTATTTTATATTAAGATCTTCTGAAATTACTATCTCTATAGGTTTATATATTAGTTATATAAGAAGAATAAGTAAAACTTAGTTTAATTAATATAGCGTAAGTTTCTATATATACTAATAACTTATTCTACTGCCTAATAATACTATAAATTACTAATATCTAATTATTTATAGAGAGGCTGACACTATTAACCTAAAATCCTTTAAAGATATCTACTAACTCCTCCACTCCTATAATAATATTTTCTTTAACTATTTTTACTTTCTTAGGTATCTAAACTACCTTAAACTTTATTAAAATTATCTTTAATAAACTTAGAGGGAGAACTTCAGAAGCTAATATCTTTAGCTAGTCTGTAAGTAATTTTATTAAAATCTAGTTTTTTTCCGACTATATAAATATAACTTTAAAAGTTTTTAATCTATATTAATACGTTTATAGAATTTACAGTAAAAGTTTCAAGCTATTCCCCTTAATATTCTAGGAGGTACTCTATATATAATAATATATATTAGCTTCTAGTTAGGTAGCTTAGAGTCTCCTCAGGTAGTAATATAAATCTGGAGGTTATTAATTATAATCAGTAGAAATATAATTCCTACTAGATTATCTTTTTTCAGTAAATTTCTAATTATAAAAACTTTTAGCTTCTTATTAGGATTTTAGTTAGCTATTAAGTTTATAAGTCTATATATAGTTAAAAATGTTTCCTTAGTTTCTATCTAGGTAATTTTACCTATTAGGATTAATAATATAGCCTTCTTAAAATATAGAGTATAATATATATAGACTTCCTTAACTATATTAGCTTCAGGTTTATAAGATAAACCTACTAGTAATTTAAACTTATCTAGAAAATTAGAGATATTATTACTAATAAACTTAGAAGCTCCTTCAGACTAAGGAGATATAGTAGCTATAGTAGGTTAAGTTTAGAGCGTTTTTATTAGTATTAAGTAGTTAGTTATAGTTAGAATATAGTTTATCAGTAGAGTTATAGAGATATTTATAGATATATTATTTTTTCCTAATAAAGCTTTAGCTTAAGATCCTAAAAATAAGTTCCCAGTTAGATTATTATATTAAGAATAAACTAAAAGAGTGTTACTTAAATCTTCTAAGATATTTAGAACTTAAAGTTAAATATTTTTAAATACTAAACTTAAAAATATAATAGTATCTAATATTATAAAAGGGACTTTAACACTAGATTTAGTATAACTATTATCTTTATCTTAAACTATCTTATATAAGTTATATGATATTATAAATTTATTATAGTAAGTAATAATAATAATATTTTAATTACTTATTATTAATAAGAATAGTAGATAAAACTATCTATATAAAATTTTTTACTATCCTTTTATCTTTATTATATAATATTTCAATTTATTTCTATATAAAGCTACTAGTTGATCTTCCTAAAAACTTTAATAGATTAGTAATTTATAATAATTCTAATATTATCTATCTTCTCCTTCTTTAGAAGTATCTAAAAGTCTGAATATAAATATTCTTATATATTATGTTCTCTAAAAAGGAAATATTTAAATTATAGTAATCTTCTTTTTACCTAACTATCTTCTCTTTATTAGAAGTATTTAAATAGTCTATTTATTTATCTCTTTACTAATTTTCAGATAAATAAGTTAATTCTACTGTATTTATTAGCTTAGTAGGATTACTTTCTTAATTATTTTATAATTATTATTATAATTATTATTTTCTATTATGTCTAATAGAATAATTCCTAGTCTACCTATAAATTAGGTCTATAAATAACTTACTAATAATAATCTTATGATATAAAGTTATAAAAGTTTATTTAGTAAAGCTATATAAATACTAGTTTTTAAATATTTTCTAGGTCTCTAGAGTATCCACTAGTTTTGAGAGTATAAATATAACTATTACTTAATCTTCTTATTTCTAGTATAGATCTGTAAATAGCTTTTTTTAGTAATCTTTCCAGTTTTTATACTTACTTATATATTCTTTCTTAATAATAAAATAATATATTATATTTCTATTATATTGTATTAATATTTATTTATTAAGGTAATATAAAAATATCTCTCTATTCTAACTTAAAACACTAAAAATAGAATAATCTACCTCTAGGTATTATTAAAATAGGTTATAGCTAAGAGGGCCTATTTAGACTAAAACTAACTAACTACTTCTAGCTATAAAACCTAAAAGAAGTAAAAATAGATAGACAATATTAGAAAAATATTTTAAAACTGTAGAATTATATTTATAGATCTATATTCTAAAAGCTAAGCTAATCTGAATAGTAAGTCTTAGATTCTAGAGAGAAGAGAAGTTAATTCTTTCTATCTGTCTGTAATAAACCTAGCTATTTATACTTATAAGGCCACTTATATTACGTAAATAAGGCTGTTTACAGGCCCAACCCCATCACAATACTTTCAAGCGTTCTATTATAGTTTAAATAAATTATACCTTTCAATAACCTATATTTAGACTATATACTATACTATTTATTTATTATATCTTCTATATACTATTTTAAATAAGTAAATACTCTAAATTCTTTCTTAATAGTAAAAACTTACGTAGCTAAGTAAATATTATTATAAACTTAATTTTCTATATTAAGATAAGCTAACTAAAATATATTAATATATTTAGTATTCGAAAGAAAAGCTTTTATCTTCCAGCTTTCCTAAGCTTTTAGTGATTTTTTAACCTACTCTAGATACTTCTCCTTATTAATTATAGTCTCCAGGCAGACTCTAGCCTTTTTTATATACTTATTCTATAAGTAGTTATTATTCACCTTTGTTTTCTTTTTTACGCTAGAGCCTGTAGGGTAGCCTATATCCTAATTAATATAATTAATTACTATAGAATTATTAGGAACTTAGGTAACTTACTGTAACCTAAAGATAATAATATCTTAAAGTTTCTATATACCAGCTTATTAGTAAAAGAAATTCTTTAGTATCTTATTAAATAAAGAGGTAATAGAGTATTCCTTACTATCCCACTAATATCATTATTATTATTATTTTTATTAGATAAATAATCTAGAGAAATAAAAAATAAAAAGATTAGAAATAAATATCTATAGTATAGTCTATATGTAAATACTCCTTCCTAAAAAAGAATTAGTTTAAATTATATTCTGAAATTTATTATAAAGTATATTTATATATATAAAAAAATTATATAATTCAAATAATATTAATCTTATATTTTGATTCTTTAAAATAGCTAAAATATTAATATTTTAATATCTAATAATTCACTTCTTCCCTTTTAAGATAATTACAAAAGGTATTCACTACTTCTACTTAATATATTAATATACAAACTTCACAACAATAATACCACTAATATTACCACTCAGTAGCATAAGTTTACTTCTTATTCTTATTTTAATTTAACTAACCAAATATTACTTATAAATAGCTTACCAAAAAAAAACAATATAAATATAATGCTACTACTGCAGCTAAACAGGCTACAGTAAAAACCTTAACCTCAGCTACCTTAGCTACTAATAAGAACCTTACTACTTAGAAAGCCCCAGTAGCTTAGAAGACCTTACCTAAAAAGACTTCAGCCAGAAAGTCTATCCAGCAAAAACTATATAGATACTATCCTAGCAGTAAGTTTATTTTTAATTACTATAAATAATTACTATAAATCTAATTATCTATAGCTATAGCTATTTAGAAGATTTATTACTACTAATATAATATTAAGCTTTTAATTTCTAAAGTGTTATAACCTAACAGAACCAGGGCTGAGTTATAAGGCACCTGGCGGCTACAGGGTATTTTGTATACACGAAGGAAAGAACACAACAAGGGACCTACCAGACTATAGAGGAACTATAGTGAGGATTATATAATAATAAGAGATAAGTAATTACCCTGCAGGGTAAGTAATTAATTAGTGGATCCTCAAAATATTTAGTGAAGCTAAGTGATTACTAACCTATAGGTGGTAATTACTTCTCACTTTCAGATTAGTAAAAAATAATATAATACTAATAGAAATAGGAAAACCTATAGTATTATAGACTTATATATAGAATAAACTTAAGTTTACTTAAAGTTAGACTTTTATAGCTTTTTAGTAATTAACTTTATAATTATCCTTAAATACCTTTAGCTTTATTTCTTAATTTCTTTATTAAACTTATATCTAATTACTATAAGTTCTGAAAATCTAATTTTATTAGTATTATAATAATATTATTACCTATATATTATAACTTTAACTTACTACTAATAGACTTATCTCTACTAAGTCTAAAGCTAGCTATAATATTTTAATTACTTCTATTTAGTAAGTTAACTTTATAATATCTATTTAATAGTATTTAGGAAAGAATATTATTATATCTACTTAATATTAAACTCCTTCTATTTCTTCCGGTTCTTAGGGAATATTCCCTAAAGGTAAATAACCTACTAAGTCTCTAGATTAGGAAATAAAGAATATTGAACTTTGTAATAATAAAGAGGATAATATTACTAAATTTATATAATAGTTTTAACAGACTCATAGAGATATAGTTAAGATATAGGAGATTATTAATAATAATACTACAGAAGTTATTTAACTTTAGTAGAATTTTTATAATAATCTAGATTAGTAGTAACTTCTTACTTTTCAGTAGGAGGTTAATATTCTTCACACTAGTACTAATATTATTTAAATTCTAGTTTAGTTATATAAGAAACTTTAATTTAATTTACTATAAGCTTTTAATAGAACTTCTGGATACTTTAAGGAATTTCTTACTTAAGTTTAAGTTTATTATTAATTTTATAATTTTAGTTTTAAGAATCAAGTTAAATAATTTATTTATACTACCTTATTCCTTAAGGGAAAAGCTTTTATATAGTTTAAACCTTATTTTACTAACTTCCTTACTTACAAATAGAATAATCTTAAGTTAGAAACTTAGACTATCTTTACAGACTATTATAGTTTTGAAAGTACTTTAATCTTGCTATTTAAAAAATTAGATAAATAATAATAATATAAATAAGATCTAGTAGCTTTTAAACAAAAAGGTGCAGCTATATACTATATAGCTGAATTTAGATATATTTATATTAAACTTAACTATACTAATAATATTAAGATCTTTATATTTTACTAAGAATTAAAAGAAGATATTAAAGATAAACTTATTAAATAAGATAAATTTAGTAACTTTATTATATATATAGAATTTACTATTAAGATTAAGAACTAACTCTTTAAATGTCGCCGCAAGAAAGGTAAATAGCGACAACTTTAATAATCTAACAGTAAACATAAGTACTAAGAACCACTATATAACCACTAAAACTAGAATAATAATTAGGAAACCAGATAATAATTTACCCTATAAATAAGTATATCTTGAAGTTACTATAGTAGCCCTACAGATTTTACTACTAAAGTTACCACTAAAAATAATATATAATAAGATTTTAAATACTATAATTATAATAAACTAAAATATATAGCTAAAAACTACTACTTACCTAAATATTAGTAATAAAGATAATAATTTCAGCTAGTATCTAAATAAACTTAATAAGTTAATATTATTAAGAAGGAAATATTTTATATCTCTCTAATCTAGATAGCTTATTTTAATAATATTGTGAAAGGCTGGACCTAAGCTTATTTAACCAGAAAGTAGCGTAAAATACTATTTATTCAGAACTAAGAAGTAAAAGAGAAGTTTTTATTGATATATAGAAAAGTCTGCGTATATAATATTATATGGAGCCTACTGAGGCTCCACCCGGGCGAGGGGGTTAGCTTTAGATACCTGGGTACAGTCCTGGCTGGATATCCAGATATAGTCTGTAATATTACCTCTCTCCTCCCCAGTTACTATCTAGTTAGAAGCTGTAAGTTAGATTCTTATTATTATTTACAATCAGCTTATATATTACCTTATACTACTTTAGAACTACTATGTCTATAATAGTGTTAATAGGCTTCTATATAGAGTTTATATACTCTTTCTATTTAACGAAAGCCTCTCGTTAGTATCCTCTCTCGACTTAGTATATCCTTATAGTAAGAATACTTTTAACTAACTATTTAGCCTCTCTATTATTATCTACTAGTAGTAGTAGCTAGCTATTAACTATAATCTACCTAGGTAGTATAATAGGGTTAGGTCTGTAAATAGGCTTATTTACATAATATAAGTAGCCTTATAAATATAAATAGTAAGATTTATAATAGACAGATAGAAAGAATTAACTTCTCTTCTCTCCAGAATTCAAAACCTACTATTTAGATTAGTTTAGTTTTTAGACTGAAGATCTGCAAATATAATTTTATATTTTTGAAATATTTTTCTAATATTTTCTATCTATTTTTATTTCTCTTAGGTTTTATAGCTGGAAGTAGTTAGTTAGTTTTAGTCTAGATAGGCTCTCTCAGCTATAACTTATTTTAATAGTATCTAGAGGTAGATTATTCTACTTTTAGTCTTTAAAACTAGAATAGAGAGATATTTCTATACTACCTTAATAAATAAATATTAATAGAATATAATAAAAATATAATATATTATCCTACTATTAAGAAAAAATATATAAATAAATATAAAAATTGAAAAGATTATTAAAGAAAGTTATTTGCAGATTTATATTAGAAATAAGAAGATTAAGTGATAGTTATAATTATATTCTTAAGACTAATAGATACTCTAGAGATCTAGAAAATATTTAGAACTTAGTATTTATATAGTTTTACTAAATAAACTTATATAACTTTATATTATAAGATTATTATTAAGTAGGTTATTTACAGACTTAACTTATAAGTAGATTAGAAATTACTTTACTAAATAGAATAGAAAACAATAATTATAATAATAATTATAATAATAATTATAGAAGAATTAAGAAAGTAATCCTACTAAGCTGATAAATATAGTAAGATTATTCTGTTTATCTAAAAACTAGTAAAAGGATAAATAAATAGATTATTTAAATACCTCTAATGTAGAGAAGATAGCTAGGTAAAAGGAAGACTACTATAACTTAAATATTTCCTTTTTAGAGAAGATAATATATAAGGATAGTTATATTTAGACTTTTAGATACTTCTAAAGAAGGAGAAGATAGATAATATTAAGATTACTGTAAATTACTAATCTATTAAGGTTTTTAGGAAGATTAACTAGTAGTTTTATATTAAATTAAATTAAAATATTATATTATAAAAATAAAAAGATAGTAAAAGATTTTATATAGATAGTTGTATTTATTATTTTTATTAATAATAAGTAATTAGAATATTATTATTATTATTTACTATAATAATTTTATAATATAATATAACTTACGTAAGATAGTTTAAGATGAAGATAATAATTATATTAAATTTAATACTAAAGTCTCTTTTATAGTATTAATTATTACTATATTTTCAGGTCTAGCGTTTAAAAGTATTTAACTTTAAGCTCTAAATATTTCAGAAGATTTAGATAATATTCTTTTAGTTAATTCTTAATATAATAATCTAACTGGGAACTTATTTTTAGGATTTTAAGCTGAGGCTTTATTAGGAAAAGATAATATATCTATAAATATCTTTATAACTTTACTGATAAACTATATTCTAACTATAGCTAATTACCTAATACTAATGAAAATACTTTAAATTTAGTTTACTATAGTTACTATATCTTCTTAGTCTGAAGGAGTTTCTAAATTTATTAGTAATAATATTTCTAATTTTCTAGATAAATTTAAATTACTAGTAAGCTTATCTTATAAGTCTGAAACTAATATAGTTAAGAAAGTTTATATATATTATATTCTATATTTTAAGAAAGCTGTAATATTAATTTTAATAGGTAAAACTATCTGGATAGAAGTGAAGGAAACACTTTTAATTATATATAAACTTACAGACTTAATAGTTAACTGAAATCTTAATAAGAAGCTGAGAGTTTTTATAATTAGAAACTTACTGAAGGAAGATAATCTAGTAGGAATTATACTTCTACTAATTATAATTAATAACCTCTAGATCTATACTATTACTTAAGGAGATTTTAAGCTATCTAACTAAAAGCTAATATATATTACTATATATAGAATACCTCTTAGAGTACTGAGGGAAATAGCTTAAGATCTTTACTGTAAATTCTATAAGTTTATTAATATAGACTAGAAGATTTTTAAAGTTATATTTATATAGTAAGGAAAAGATTGAATCTTAATAAAATAACTTATAAGCTAACTAAAAATATTAGTTTCTGAGGTTTTCTCTCTAAATTTATTAAAAATAAATTTAATAAAATCTAAAGTAGTTTAAGTACCTAAAAAAGTAAAGATAGTTAAAGAAGGTATTACTATAAGAGTAGAGAAGTTAGTAGATATCTTTAAAGGATTTTAAGTTAATAATATTAACCTCTCTATAAATAATTAGATATTAGTAATTTATAGTATTATTAAGTAGTAGAATAAGTTATTAGTATATATAGAGATCTATATTATATTAATTAAACTGAACTTTACTTATTTTCTTTATATAACTAATTTACAGATTTATAGAAGTAGTAATTTCGAAAGATCTTAATATAGAATAAGTAAAACTTATAGTAGTTAGATACTACTCTTAAACTACTTCTATCTTTAGTATTAATCTATAGATAATATAAGCTTCTAGTAATATAAATAGTTAGAATATTATATAATAATCTATAAAATTATAATAATCTACTAAACTGATAATATTTACTTCTATAGAGAAAATATTTATTATATTAACTACTAAAATGATAAAGTAATATTAATATAAAATAATATTATTTATAAAGAATACTAGAAGGATTAGTTAGATAGAAAGATAATCTTATTCTATATTACTTAGAGATTTTAAGTTTTCCTAAAGAAAACTAAGGAAACTAATAAAATTAGATTATAATTATTTTCTAAACTTATAGAGCTTATTTAGAACTATATAAAATAGTAAACTTTAATTATAGAAGCTGATAAATAGTTTACTGAATACTAACGAAAGAAATAAGTAGAGAAAGTTTATATTATATTTAATATTATAATTTCTAACCCTATTTATATTACTATATTTAACGATAAATTTAAAATAGTAACTGAAGATATTATAATTACAGACAGATTAAAACTAACCTCTATAAAATTTATATTTTATTACTATTATAAACTTTAATAGGAATTATTAATAGATCTAATTAATAAAGAATACTAAATTAGCTTTTCTCAGCTAAAGCTAAAGGTTATTAAACTAAATTAAAATAATAAGCTAATATTAACTATAAGGAAGGTTCCTCAGGGAATATCCTCTACTTAATAAATATTTAAGTAATTAGTTTTTACTATACTGCTAATAGATATTAATAATTAAGTTCTTACTTATTATATTTATTTTAAGAAAGTAGGAAGGTAAATCTTAGTTTCTAAAGATTTATTTTAAAAAGTCTAGCTAATATATACTTAAGTTAGCTGTAAGTATA
Source organism: Colletotrichum lindemuthianum (assembly GCA_001693025.2). NCBI lineage: Eukaryota > Fungi > Ascomycota > Sordariomycetes > Glomerellales > Glomerellaceae > Colletotrichum > Colletotrichum lindemuthianum. The sequence goes on from MASP02000483.1 coordinate 34,112, forward strand.
TTCAGTTAGTTATAAAAGATTACTAAGAAAACTAGTAGATAAAAGAAGTTTTTATTCCAGCTGAGGAGGAATTTGCAGATATATTTAATAAAGTTAATAATAAGAAAAATATAATTTAAATATAGATTAATTAATAGAACTATTAGTATACTACTAAACTAATAAAACTATAATCTAATAATAAGAAAGATATACTAATAGTTTTATTATCTAATTTACAGACTTAATTAGTATTAGTTACTTAAGTTTATAATATAAATATTAAAGTTATAGATATTATAATAGAGTTAGTTAGAACTATAGAAAATATAGTTATAAGTTTCACTATAGTTTATAATTTTATAATAACTTACTTCTAGATTAATATTCAATTTATAAACCTATAGAATCTGAAAATTTCAGGAATTATTAATATTAAATTAGTAATTAATATTATCTCTAAAGATTATATCTAGAAAGTTAATCTATTTAAATATATTATATTTATATATTGAGGATTAAAAAGTATTATAAATATTAAATATACTATAGACTTCTAAAGAGTAATAATAGAGAATATTTATATTAGAAATTATTATATTCCTAATATAAAATTCCTTATTTTACTATAAGAAACTATTATAAAGAATTTAGTTTTAAGTATACTATTTACTAATAAGATATATATAATATTTTAGTATACTCTAAACTAGATAGTTAGTTAGATTTAGTCTGAAAGTATTTAACTAATTATTCTATTATTATTTTATATATATAACTTAACTGCTAAATCTCAGGATATTATACTAAACTCTTTAAATTTTAACTATATTTAGTATATATACTCTCTTCCTCCTTCTGCAGGAGAGGGAAACTAGAAGTTACTATTAAGACCTATAAATTAATAGCTAGTAAATAAAATATAGAAGAAGAAAGTTAGTATAAAGTAGTAAATAAGATAGATTCTAACTTTTAGGAGTTATTTTTACTACTCAAATTTAATATACTAAAAGATATTAAAAATTTATTCAATAATAATAAGAAAGTAATAGTAATAATAAATAGAACTAATAAAGAATTTAAGGTAAGTTTAGAAATTTGAATCTAAAAGGTAATTAAACTAAAAATAGAAAGAATTTACAGTATTATTATATCTCTAGGAAATTATAATCTAGAATGTTTATCCTGTAAAAAATAATATCTTTATAGTTTTTATAAACCTCTAAGATATAAATAATAAGTATATATAAGAGATTTCAAAAGATAGAGGAAATCCTATTATAAGAGATAAGATATAGTAGAAATAGTAGATACTATTTTTAAAAAGAGAAAAAATATAAAGTAAGAAAAAGTAATAATAATTAATATTCAGAATAGACCTATAGAAGATATTAATATTATATATAAAATAAAAGATAAAAAGATCCAGTCTATAGATAATATACTATTAGATAGGTTAATATTAGAAAGAAACTTAAAGTAGAAATTAAAAATATAAGAGAAAATAAAAGAAAATATAACTAGTAATTTTATAGACTAATTTATTGATATAATTATATTAAAGTTCTTAAATATTTACTGTAGAGAATACTTCATATTAGAGAGATTATACTTAATTCTAAATAAACTTAGTTATCTATATACTTTAGAGAAAAAACTTCTAATAGAAATCTTAAAAATAAGAAAGAAGATATTAATCTGGAATTTTAATTATTATAAAAAGATACTAAACTCTATTATGTTATTTCAGATAATTAAGATAATTCCTTATAAAATATAGTAAGCTAAATTAATTCCTATCCTAAAAAACCTAATAGAGAATATTCTTAAGATCCTAAAAATATATATTTAGAATAGTATACTATAATATAACTATACTACCTATAGGAATTTATTCTTTTTAGAATAAAAGAAAAGTAATAAAATATAACTAATTAACTAAATAATAAAAATTAATATAATTACTATTTAAGATATAAAGCTTCCCCTAGAAACTAATAAATTTTCAGAAAACTTAAGTATATATAAGCTATTATTACTTTTAGATATCTTTTCTAAATATAACTAAATTCCTTTAGACTCTAAAAAAAGAGATTTAATAATATTTACTATATTACTTAGACTTCTCTAATATTATATCCTTTTAATAGGAAATATAAATATAATTACGTAATTTATAAGAATTATAATAAGGATCCTTTATAATTTAATTCCCTATTACTATAAAACTTTCCTAGATAATATTATAATTAAAAAACTAATAATAACTTATAATAAAGAAGATAATCTATATTATCTTAATATTTATAAATATATTCTAGAATATATTCAGAATATTAATAAGGTTTTAGTAAATATTAAACTTATAGGATATATAATTACAGTTATAAAGTCTTAATAAGTATAACAGACAGTTATAATAGTTAGTTATATCTATATAATTTACAGAAGATAGTCTGAAAAATTAAAAATTATAAGAATTAAGAAATAGAAACACTATAGTAATATATCAGAAATATAATCCTTCCTCAATATTACAATATCTTATTAAGAATAAATTTAAGATTATTCTACTATAATAAAGCTATTTAATAACTTACTAAAAAAGAATATTCCTTTTTAATAGAAATGAGAGTAGATTACTACTATAGAATAACTTAAAAATAAGCTCTATAGTTCTCCTATACTTATATCTATTAATTATAACCCTATAGGTAACTAAATATACCTAACAGTACATACTAGTAGTATTAGTTAGGAAGCTATATTCAGATAATTTATTAAGTAAAGATAAGCTATTACTTACTTTAAAAGTAACTTATTCACAGACGTAAAACTTAACTATAATACTGGTAAGAAAAAGTTTGAAGGAATATTAAAGACGCTAAAATACTTAAGAAACTACTTTTATAGATAATACTTCTTATTTGAGACTAATACTAAAATTCTTATTATTTAGCTTAATAATACTACTTCTAATTTACTAAGGATACTAGTAATTTATTAGATATCTTAAATTAGAATATTTAACTTTAAAGTTTAATATATTAGTAAAGTAGTTAACTTTACAGCTAATAGTGTTTTATAAAAACTATCTAGACTATCTAACTAAGATAATAAGTAAGGAGAGGATAATATTAATAACTAAATTAATATATAGATCTTCTTTATAGATATAGTAACTAAAAGTTTTTTCGAAAAAGTATATACTATAAGAGATAATTAATATATTAAAGAAGTATTTAACTTAGAAGTTATAATAGATAGAACCAGCTAAATAGATAGAATCTTAATATTTCTAGTAATAATATTAAACTATTTATAAACCTAATTAAGAGAGACTAGATAAATAGCTTATTACCTATTAACACTAAAGAGGCTACTTAAGATTAACTCTAGCTAATTTAGAGCTTTCAGGCAGAAAGTTTAAATATTCTAATTACAGAATAAGCTACTATTCACCTAACTAATACTATTTTATATAATTTCTTAATATATTACTAATAAGGAAGAATTATAGGAATAATAAATAGTAATTATATATAATAAGAGTAGCTATTAAGAATAAGAAGCTATCTATAAGAGATTAGCTAATTAATATTATTAGCCTGATATATATAAAAGTATATAGAAAATAATAAAATATTATCTTAATTATTAGATATAGAGAGTATATAGAATAAGAGACCTCTATAGTTTCACTATTTTTTAGAGACTTCTATTTAACTATATCTATTTAGATATCTAGGGAGTAGAAAAATAGTATCTTATTAAAACTAGAAATATATTTATAGGCTAGCTGGAAACCTAATAGCTTCTATAACCTACTTTAAAGGTAATTATAAAGTTTCTATAGGAAGAAGTTATTACACACTATAGTTTTTACAGAATCCTTATAGTAAATAGAAAGCTAGAAAATAAGAAGTATATTATTAAGTTTAATAAGTAATATAGCCTAAAATATAAAATCACTTCAGCTTATAACTTATAAGCTAATAAAATAATTAAAGTTAGATATTAACTAATTACTTATATACTATTAGTATAGCTATAAAATAATAATAGTAAGATTCCTAATTCCTTCTACTAGCTACCTTATTTACAGACTAAATAATAGTTAGAATATTAATAGGATTTATATTATTCTATTTAAAATATAGATATAAAGTAGTTACACCTATTAAAATGCTTATACTAATATAGAGGATACTAAATTAGATATTAGTAAGAATATTAGAAGAAGAAATAAATATAAGAATTTATATTTTTATATAATTAAATAAAAATAGATTAAAGATAGTAATAATAATAACTAATTAATATAAAAAAGTAATAGAAAGTTTTAATAAATAAAAAGGAAATATACTATAAGATAAATAATTAGAATTTAGTAATATAGTTTTAATTTATAATATTAAGTAAGTAATTAATAAATCCTCAGACAGAAAGCTTAAATATAGATAGATAAGCTCCTTTTAAATTTATTTAAGAGTATTTAATATTTCTTCCTATAAACTTAAAATTTTATCTGGAAAGAAAATTACTAAAGTAATATATAGAGGAAATAGATTAAGGAAATTTATATAGGCTCCTTAAGGATATTAGGAACTTTCAGATCTAGATATTTATAAATTTAATCTAGAGAAAGAATTAATAAAAATCTTCTTAGCTTAGAGAGAACTTATAGCTAATAAAGAGGAAGAAGAGAAAAAGGAAGAAGAACTTATAATCTTAAGTGAGACTAATAATAATATCTTAATAAAATTAATTACTTAATAAAAAGAATACTTACTAAATATTAAATATATAATAGAGAAAATATTTTAGAATTCTAAATTTAAAGTCTAGATCCTAATAATAATATTATCCTTAAAAGCTTAATATTAAGATATAATAGTTTAATAATATATATATAATAATAATAATAAAAAGTTTACTTAAGATAATATTTACAGATCTATATTTTAGTTATTATATTTATTTAATTATTTCTTTTTTTTAGTCTGGATTTTCTCTTTTCTTACTACTAAAGCTTCTTTATTTTCTATTTTTTTATAATCTTAATAATTTTAACTTATAATTTTATCTTAGATAGTATAAGTATTTACAGATTAAATTAAGTAATAGAGATATAAAAAGAAAGATATTTTACTTTTAATAAATCTGAGTAACTATAATAAATATCTACTTTTTATACTATAAAGTAGACTTAATATTTTTAAATAGACTAGATATAATAATTTATATTCACTAAATTAGTATATTTACAGATTCAGTATAATAGCTAATACTATCTATTAAAATTTCTAAACTTAATATAGTTAGAATAATAATAAGTAGTATCTATAGGTAAATTACTAGTTATAAAGTTTATTATTTTTCTTAAGAGAGATATATAGAAATTTCTAACTAATAAGATATAACTTAGAATTTTAAGGAGGGAAGATAACTTTACTTACGAAAAAGATATTATATTAAAGAATAAAAATATAATATATATTTATTACTAAAAGAATTTCCTTATTTATTTCTTTTTCTTTCTTCTAGTTTCTATTATTTTATTTTCCTATTTATAATAACTAGATATATTTATAGACTTAATAAATAATTACTATCTTATTTCCCTTAAAAAACTTAATAATATAAGTAAAGAAGTTTCTTCTTCTAGCTTACTAGAAGGTATTACTCTTAAACTAAAGATTAATACTTCTTAATAAGAATAGGAAAACTAAATATGATAGGTAGATTATATATAAAAAGATAAACTGAGAAAGTAAAGAGGATATTAGAAATATTAAAATACTTTTTTTATTAAGGAAATAATATATTATACTAATAAATAAAGTTAAATAAACTAACTTTACTAATAATAATTTTCTCGAAATTTTAATAGATTTTAGATTTAGAAATAGGGAGATTATTATATTTATTACTGAGATAATATTTCTTACATATATAGTAATAACTAAAATTAAATCTATAGTAGATAATATTAAAGTTGGAAAAGTAAGTATTCTAAATCTTATAAAAAAAGTAGTTGGTATAAAAACTTCTAGGTAATAATATATACTTAAAATATAGATTACAGACTTATAAATTACTTTATTTATTATAAGTTATATAAATATACTCTTTATAATAATTATAAGAGATAATATTTTATTTATTATATTTTTAAATAAAGAAGCTATAGATAGTAGTAGGTTATTAAAGTAACTTATAGATTTAAAATTTAGATTAATAAGTAATATTAAAATAAATAAATACTTAATAATAAAGTGTGAATATATTATAAGTATATTTTTAGATAAGTTAATAATCCTAAGATCCTATAAGAATTTACTAGAAGTTTACCTATATCTTAAGGAGAAGCTTAAGATTATAGACTTAATAGGTAAGAGTAACTTTAGAGTACTTATTTTAAAGTATATTAATCTTAAGGAATATAAAACTAACTAAAGTCTAAAGATAATTAATTAGACTATATATTAACTTAAAGTAAAGTGAGAGAAAGAATATATACTGAAAATTTAGAAAGATTAATAGAGACTTATTATAGTATATTATTAATAATTTCTAAAGAAATAGGGAGGCTTAAGTTATAAATTAAATAGATTTTATAGAATTTATTAAGAAACTATATTTATAGAGTATTTATTATTCTTCTAGAAAGAAGGTAATTAAAATATAATATAATAGAAGAGATATTTATAGATAAAAGAAAGTAAAAATAAAAGTTATAGAGTAATTAATAGAGGAAAAATATTAATTAACTTAAAGGAAAAAGTTTCTTTTTAATATTTACTAAATAATAATAAAATATTTTGTATCTAAATAATAATATCATTTACTTACTATTTACTTACTATTCTTAATAGAAATAGTAATTTATTTTTATATAGAATAATATTTATAATAATTTACTTATTCTTAGATTTATACTTATAAAAAAGGATAGTTTTACTATAGATAAAGGATCTCAGAATTTCCTTTATATATATATTATTCAGCTTAGACTTAAGATCCTACTAACTTAATATTTATATTTATCCCTTTTAACTTATTAATATAATTTAGATCTATAAATTCCTTCTTTATAATATCTATTTTTTAAGAAAGCTAACTTCTCTATATAATTTTAGAGAAAATTCTTTACTTACTATAAATATTAAATTAGTTTTAAGGTTAGTTATTTATAATTTTTATAACTCTAAATAAGTTAATAAGGTTATAAAAGAATATTCTATTATATTTACCTCTCTAGACTTTATAATTTAAATACTAGAAGTACTAAAAACTCTTTAAAATAGCTAACTATATAGATAATATCCTAATAATAGTAACTAATTTCTATATTTAGAATTGGGAGTTTATAATAACTAGCTTCTGGATTCTTAATTTAATATAGAATCTAATTACTTATAGTTATCTTTATAGATATTAGTAGGAAGTATAATAATAAGAAAATAGCTTCTTAGTATATTAATTAAAATAATAGATAGATTAACTTTTTTAGTATTATAAAGTTTCTTAGATATTTATATTCTAGTTTTATATTACTTCCTAGTTTATATTAAATTTAGAGAAGCTATTAATAGAGATAAATAAATTATTAAGTATTAATAGGTACTTTAGGAATATACTGAAGTATATAATTTCTATATTTTAGTAGTATTAGATAAAACTTATAAGGAAAATGCTTATTAATATAAGTAAAATGTAAGAGGGAATTATTTCTAAATTATTATTATATAATATAAACTAAGTTAGAGTGAAGTATAGATCTATCTAATTATTAATTAAGATAAGGAATAAGCTTAATATTAAAATACTTCATAGTATAATAATAATAGAGAATTATACTATATAATAGTAATAATATTTATAGACTAAGCTATCTTAAGATAATATTAAAACTTTTTTTATCTAATTACTTAATAGTTATATATTATATATACTAGAAATAACTACTTATAGTAAATATTCTTCTTTATAATATTTAATTAGTTGTAAGTTATTTTTAATATAAAATAAGTTTTAAAGTAACTTACAGGCTATAATATTATTAGAGTAATATAGAAACTATATTTTAGTTAAGAATTTTATTTTAATATTCTGATTAAGGAGGATTTAGTATATAATTAACTTAGTTTCTTTAAATAGTTTTAAGATTATAAAAATAATAATAAGATAAATATAGTAGTCTGACAGAAGAAGATATAAGATAACTATAAGATATTCTTAGAAGCTGAATAGGTAAAGCCTGAGAAGCTAAATATTCTGCTAGATATTAATAATAATATCTTAATAATATTACCTGATAATTTAGAAATTTTATAAGTAGTAGGTAGAGATTATTTTTAGACTCTAGAAGTAGTAATCTCTATAATACTGTTTTTAGCTACTAAGAAAATAAATATATAGAATATTGTAACTTAATAATAAATTATTTATAAATTATTTTAAAATCTTGCTTATTTATTTTTTAGGAGTTATTAGAAGAAGAGTCTATATTATTAAAATTTACCTTATATTATTTTAGTTTCTATAGATTATAAATAGGAGGAAGATCTTATTTTATTAATGTGGATCTATTTAGATTAGTATTTTCAGTTTTAGAATATAGTTAAAAGTTGATATTAAATTAGTAAAAACTATTTACTACTATAGATTAGTATAGAGATAGTTAAATTTTAGTAAATTATTTTATTAGTTATTATAGAGAAAGTTTAGATTTAAACTATCTGGGAGGTAATAAATTATAGGAAGAAATTAAGTAATATATATTACTCTATAATGTGGAGGAAACTTTTTAACTGGAGGGATATTTAGATAATTTTAAACTTATTATTCTATTTAGAATAAGTTTGTAAATAGAGTTAGCTAACTTATTTTATATTAATAATAAGTTTCTTTAGACTATGTAAGTAAGTATATTTATTAATAGTGGTATTTATAATATTAGATATAATATTAATAATTACTAGAGGTGTTAACTTTTTAATGTTAATATTATAGTTTTCTTATATTATTATAGTGGGAACTATTAGGTTAATCTTACTATAGATTAGCTTAGTAGTTTTATATTTTATTTAGATTCTCTATAGGGATTAAATAGTAATAATAATTTTATTAAAGAGGTTAATAATTTACTAGAGTTCTATAGAGGTATAAATATATCTAGGGATATTCTTTAGATACTGAGAGTTAATATCTAGATAATTCTAACTGAATAGTAATTAGATAGATATATATATAATCTTAGAATTATAGAATAGTTTTAAGCTTATATTTATAATAGGGTTCTTAATTCTAAAGAAAGTTTTTAATATATTAAAAACCTCTAATAATATGGAAATAGAAATTACTTTCTTACTTATAGATAATAGTTAGCTATTAGTAAAATATTTAGATTTTACTAAATAATTTATAATAATCTATTCTACTGTCTGGTAATTATAGAATAATATTATTAAGGTTATAGTAAATACCTAGCGTCAGACTTTATAATAATTACTTCTTAGATATTTATTAAAGATTTATAGATTTAATCTGTAAAGAAAATAACTAATATAATATATTTAAGCTCTCTAGATATAATAGAAGTTAATAGGATTTTAATGTTACTTAATATCTAGCTGCTAAAATTTAGAATATCTAAATTATAAATAATTTTAAAATTTTATTATATACTAAGGAAGGATATTTGTAAATCTGATAAAACTGTAAGTATTACTCTAAAATATAGTAAAAAGATTTAGTAATATAATTCTTCTAGATAATTAATATAATTTATATAACTAGTTATTAGCTAACTATTAAAAATATTAATTTCTATAGGGTATTTATTACTATTATACTTTAGTTATCTAGCTAGAATAAACTTTATGTCTATTAGATATTATTTAAGAGATTAGTTTATAAATTAATATATAGATTAATAGTAATAGATTTTATAGAATATTCTTTAGAAATCTGCTAATTATTCTTTTTCTCACTCTGAAGTTTAAGAAGGATAATCTTATTTTATATAGAGCTTTAAATAGAACTAATAGGAAAGGAATTATAATAATTAATATTATCTTAAGAGTTATTATATATAGGAGGATTATTAGTAATTACTATATTCTAGTTAGAGAGAGTTATAATATTATAGATAGATTTCTTTTATTTTAGTTAGGTTTATTATATAGAAGCTTAGAATAAACCTAAGGGGAGGATTATAATAAAGTTAGGCTTATAAATAAGCTTATTTATATAATATAAATAACCTTTTAAATATAAATAGTAAGGTTTATAATAGACAGATAGAAAGAATTAACTTCTCCTCTCTCCAGAATTTAAGATCTATTATTCAGATCAGCTTAGCTTTTAGACTGAAGATCTGTAAATATAATTCTGCACTTTTAAAATATTTTCCTAATATTTTCCATCTATTTTTGCTTCTCTCAGGTTTAATAGCTAGGAGTAGTGAGTTAGTTTTAGTCTAAATAGGCCCTCTCAGCTATAGCCTATTTCAGTAGTAGATTAGTAGTAGCTCTCTAGAGTAAATCTATATAGAACTATAGGTAAATAAACCCTAAAGTATCCAGCTTTATAATATATAGCGAGAGGATCTTTACTATTATATACTTATAGTATAGCTAAGCTAACTTTCAGCTTAACTTTAGTAACTTATAGTTAGATATATTTAACTATATCTTATTACTAACTTAGTATTAATCTGCAGGGGACTAGATCTTATTCACTTAGGGTTCTAATCTCTACTAAATAGCAGCTATCTCTATATAGATATATATTATTACTGATTATATCCTCTTAACTAACTAGTAAGCTGCAGCCTCACTATTACTAAGTAGTTCTACATACTTCTTAGTAACCAGAATAGAGTTAATATAATATCTATAATCTATAAAAAAAGTATAGTCCCTATTATACTATACTATTAGTTATAGAGGGCTAACTATATAATAAGTAGTAAGTTACTTTAGTTATCCTAAAACTAGTAAATAAATATCCTTAAAACTACTTAGATCTCTTAGTTATATTATTCTGCGATCCTATCAGTCTGTAGGTAGTAATTAGTACTTAATAGGTATATAATATTTATTAACTTATAGAACTCCTTCCAGAAGTAACTTACCTAATTAAACTCTTTATTACTTATAATAGAGTATAGTATTCTATAGAATCTATAGTAGTAACTAAGGAACCACTAGGTATATATCTCTACCTCTATTATATCTATCTCCTCTAATATAAGGATCTTATTTAGTTAATTAATAATAACCTAAAAGTAATAATTATCTTATTTTTTTATAAGAGGTAAGTTAATAATAAAGTTTATTAATAGATTAGAATATAATTAGTTAGATATTAGTAGAAGTTTTAGGAATTCCTTCTTAGCTTACCTTTAGATATAAATACCTCTATATATATTATAGTTATATATAAATTAGTGGATATTCTATAACTGTCTAGGTTAGTAGAACTATCAGCTTATAATTTTTAGTATATTATTATATTCTAAGTAGTTTATAGGGGAGAAGTTATATAACTTTTATATTAACTTAATCTTAAGTTTATTAAAGAGGCTATTACTTTCTTTACTATTTAGTATCTAAAGTTTCTCTCTAAAAGTAAGTTATTTCAGTATATTAATAGTATATTTAGTAATTTAAACTTTAAGATTGAAGTTAGGAGGAAAGTTATACTCTCCCTACTAAATTATTATAAAGATCTATTAATATAAGGAGTTTCTCTTAGTAGTATAGTTCTATATCTCTTATAGGTTTAATCTTCCTTTAAAAACCTAGGTATTAGTAATATCTATATATTCTACTTAAAGTTTTATAGAGATAGTAGTATTTAGGATAATTTATATTATTTATCTCTATTATCTTTTATTATCCTATTTTTTAGGAGTATCCTATTCCCTCTATGAGAGAGTATTAGGAGTTACTATCTAAATATCCAGCTAATATTTAAGGTAAAAGTTATATTAAGATAACTTCTCTACTTACTAGTTTTACCTCTCTATAAGTTATTATTTCTTTATAAAATACTTAAAATCCTTATAATTAATAAAATTTTTGAACTTCCTAGTGTTTTACAGCTTCACTCTCTATATTTATAAATAGGTTAGTATTATAAGAAGCTTCATATTATAAATTAGGTAATTAAATTCTGCGGAAGTTAGGTATTAGGAGTAGAAGGTTATTAGATATTTTACTTTAGTTTAATTATTTTAGGTTAATATACCTCTTAGGGTATACTCTAAATAGTCTATCTCTATTATTATTAGAATATTAGGATTAAATATCTATAAAACTAGTTCTATAGTGAGGAGTTATTTTAATATAAAGAAAGTTTCCTACTATTTTAGTTTCTAGTTAAAAGAAACTAACTTTTAAGTTAGGTAGTTTCAAAACTTTATAATAATATTATATTGAGATATAAATATTTTATAGTAATTTATAAACTTCAGGAAACTAAAGATACTCTTTAGTAAACTAGGGGGAAATTAGTTAGTAATAGTTTCTAACTTTTTCAGGTTATAAGAGAAGCTCTTTCTAGCTAATATAATAAACTTAATATACTTAATTATAGTCACTAAGAACTTATATTTCTTAGGATCTAACTTAAAATATATATTAATAAAGTAGCTAAATATCTAATAGATTTTCTCTTTATACTCTTTTTATAAGTTACTAATATAAATAAGGATATTATTAATATATACTATAATAAAATTATCTAGAAACTATTATAAGTAACTATTAATATACTATTAAAATATAGTAGGGATATTAGTAAGTCTAAAAGGATATATTATCTATTTAAAAAGATTATAATATATCTAAAAAACTATTTTCTCCTAATCTACCTTATTAATTCTGATCTTATAGAATATAGTAATAATATTAAGTTTAATATACTAGTAGGTAGTAATAACTTTCTAGAGAGTCTCTAATATAAGGGGGAGGAAATAATAATCCTTCTTTATAATTATATTAAAAGCTTTATAATTTATATAGAAGTATATTCCTCTAGTTAACTTTCTTATAAAGAGGATTAGAATATTAATAGAGAAGCTACTTACTTTAATAAGTTCCTTATTAAATAAATCCTCTAGAATCTTCTTAAATATCAGAAGTTTCTTCTATAATATATTATAGAGGGATCCCTATAAGAGATCTAGTTTCTATTCCTTATTATTAGGAATTAATAGGATATAATAATCTATCTCAAGTTAGCTAGGAGGTAGTTAGTATACTGAATCTAGATAGAAAGAATCTAGGAATTTCTTTAAGATATTTATAGAAATATAATTCTTTAGATTCACCTCTATTTTTAGAGTTAATATTTTCTTAATATCTACTAGACTAATAGATATAACTTAGTAGAAGCTTAGTATCTTGTTAGTATATTATATAGTATACTAATAGATAAATATAAATAAATTAGTATTAAGTAGCTAAGCTAACTAGATCTCTTTAAATTATACTAATTTATCTAAGTATTCTAAATATATTATTATATTATCTTTCCTATATATTATCTATTAAGTTCTAACATTATAGATAATATAATTATCTTCTATCTATAGCTACTTAAAATATAAGAGTAACTATAAACTTTCGATAATATAAATATAAATTTTCTATATATAGCTACTAATTTCTAAAGTTAGAATAACTATTCTCTAAATATTACTGAGTAATAATTTAGTAGTATAATTTCTTATCTATTTTTTAACTTATTAATTAGTAAGAGGTAAAATTTCTTTATAAAGGAAATATTAATAATAATATAAATATTATAGCCTATATTAATAAGTATATTAATAGAGTAATCTCTATTAATTCTAATCTAAATAGTAACTAACTATTAGTTACTTATCTATTCTTTTTCCTATTATTTCCTCTATTCTATTACTTCTGCCTCAGTTAGCTTTAGAGCCTAACTTTACTTTAGAGTTACTTTTTTCTTAAATTCTTACTATTACTAAGTGGGGTAATATTATCTCTATAGTTATCTTCAGTATAATCAAGAGTAATTATAGCTTTTATAATTTTTATATTAATTCTTTTATATTTTTAGATTTTATAATTTCTATAGATATAGTTTTTCTTGCTATATTTAAAGTATTAATAGGTATCCTAGTGGTCTTTAGAGTATTCCTTAGGGGTAAAGGAGGAGCTATTAGAGCTTCAGTATTATTATTACTCTTTAATTGCTCTAGTTATTATAATATTACTTTCTATATTATAAGTAGTAAGTTTCTAGTAGAGTAATTAGTAGTATATTAATATCCCCTTTATATATTTAAGTTTTTAAATTCTATTTTAAACTTTAGATAATTAAAATCTATACTCTATAGGAAGGTTAACTATAATAAGTAGTTTCTTAAAATAGAGAAGTAAAGTAGCTTCTAGTAGAGAGATCTAGATTATATCTAGCTATATATATCCTCTAGTATTAGCTAGAGTCTTTTTAAACTAAGGTAGAAAGATAGTTAGATATTTATTTTCCTTCTGTCTGAAACTTTATAGTTAAGTAATAATATAGAGCTAACTATTAAGATTTAGGTAAATTCTATCTAGATAATTTATAAAATTATTTAGATTATAGAAGTTCTCTAGCCTTCCTATTATATAGAAGATTTTAACTACCTACTGAAAACTAAAGTCTAAATAGAAATAAATTAGATATTAGTATTTCTAATTACTATTAAAGAAATAATAGTTAATCTTAAGTTTAATTTTTATTTATGAGGTTTATATTTAGTATTTCTTCTATTTACTTAAAAATCTTAGGAGTAGGGAAAGAGGCTTCCTCTAGTAGTTAGCTACTAGTAGAGATATAGTAGTATTATTAACTCTAAAAGTTATTATCCTAATAAATATTATTCTGGAGGTTATTAGAGTATCTTAATATAAGCTAGAAGTGTCTATTATAGTAGCTACCTGGAGGTTACTATTTATTATAATATCTTATCTTGCTAATTTATAAAAAAACTTATTAATCCTCTAGTAGAGGAAACTTAAAGTATATTATAATTACTACTAAAATAATTTACTTATAAAGTTACTATCTGTAAAAGTATCCTGGGGAACTTTAATATTCTCTATTATTTTTTATATTAGTTAGTTAGTTATCTATTATATAGTATTGTATTCTAGAAGCTATATTTAACTAGATTATATACTTAACTAGTAGGAAGCTGCACTCTACTTAGTATTATCTATATAGTAAATAAAACTGAGTTCGAAATATATAAAAAGCTGGACCTAAGCTTATTTAACTGGAAAGTAGCGTAAAATACTGTTTATTTAGAACTAAGAAGTAAAAGAGAAGCTTTTATAAGTATATAGAAAAGTCTATATATATAGTGCTATATAAAGCCCACCGGGGCCCCACTCAGACAAGAAGGTTAGCTTCAGATACTTAGGTATAGCTCTAGCTAGACATCCGGGCATAACCTATAATAAATACTTATATTATATATTAAGAATCTAAGGATAATATAGAATAGTATCCTAAAAATCCTTCTAGATAATCAGAATACTATACTAAGAAGATACTAGTAATAGCTAATATTAAGAAAGAAGAAGATTTTATACTAGTTTTAAAGTAAAACTAGACGTAAGATAATAAAATAGTAATTCTATAGCTACAGGCACCTAAGAGAGAATTTTACTATAGAATTAGTTAAATATCTAATAAATAACTTTTATAGAGAGTTTAGTATTAAATTTAGTAGAGAATTGATATCAGAGGGAACCTACTTCTTACTTAAATCTTTATATAACTACTTAAAGTAAGTAATAAGATACTAACTATAAAAGGCTGGACCTAGGCTTATTTAACTGGACGGTGACGTAAAATACTATTTATTTAGAACTAAGAAGTAAAGGAGAAACTTTCACGAGTATATAGAAAAGTCTATATATAGTGCTATATAGAGCCTACTGGAGCCCCACTCGGGCGAGAGGGTTAGCTTTAGATATCTAAGTATAGCTCTAGCTAAATATCTAGATATAGTTTATAATATTACCTCCCTCCTCCCCAGTTACTACCTAGTTGGAGGCTATAAACTGGATCTTTATTATTATCTATAATTAACCTATATATTACTTTATACTACTCTAAAGCTACTATACCTATAATAGTGTTAATAGGCTTCTATATAGAATTTATATATCCTTCCTATATAATAAGAGCTTCTTATTAGTATCCTCTTCCCACTTAGTATATCCTCATAGTAAGAATATTTTTAACTAACTATTCAGCCTTCCTATTATTATCTACTAATAGTAGTAGCTAGCTATCCACTATAACCTACTTAGATAGTAGATTAATAGTAACTTTCTGGAGTAAATTTATATAGAACTATAAGTAAATAGACTCTAGAGTATCTAACTCTATAGTATATAGTAAGAGGATCTTTACTACTATATACTTATAGTATAGCTAGGTTAACTTTCAGCTTAACTTTAGTAACTTATAGTTAAATATATTTAACTATACTTTATTACTAATTTAATATTAATCTATAGGAGACTGGGTTTTATTTACCTAAGTTTCTAACTTCTATTAGGTAGTAGCTATCTTTATATAGATATATATTATTACTAATTATATTCTCTTAACTAACTAGTAGACTATAGTCTCACTACTACTAAGTAGTTTTATATACTCCTTAGTAGCTAGGATAAAGTTAATATAATATCTATAATCTATAAAGAAAAATATATTTCCTATTATATTATACTACTAATTATAGAGAGCTAACTATATAATAAATAGTAAGTTACTTTAGTTATCTTAAGATTAGTAAGTAAATACTTCTAAAACTGCTTAGATCTCCTAGTTATAGTATTCTGTAATTCTTTTAGTCTACAGATAGTAACTAATACTTAACAGATATATAATACTTATTAATTTATAGAATTTCTTCTAGAAGTAACTTACCCAGTTAGACTTTCTATTACTTATAATAAAGTATAGTATTCTATAGAACCTATAATAGTAACTAAGAAACTACTAAATATATACCTCTACCTCTATTATATCTATCTCCTCTAATATAAGGATTTTATCTAGTTAGTTAATAATAACCTAGAGGTAATAGCTACCTTATTCTTTCGTAGGAAGTAAGTTAGTAATAAAATCTATTAATAGATTAGAATATAACTAGTTAGATATTAGTAGAAACTTTAGGAATTCCTTCTTAGCTTTCCTCTAGATATAAATACCTCTATATATATTATAGTTATATATAAATTAGTAGATATTCTGTAACTATTTAGATTAGTAAAACTATTAGCTTATAATCTTTAGTATACTATTATACCCTAGGTAGCCTATAGGGAAGAAATTATATAACTTCTATACTAACTTAGTTCTAAGCTTATTAAGGAGGCTATTACTCTCTTTACTATTTAGTATTTAAAACTTCTCTGTAAAAGTAAGCTATCCTAATATATTAATAGTATACTTAGTAATCTGGATTTTAATATAAAAGTTAGAGGGAAAGTTATACTCCTCCTACTAAACTACTATAAAGATCTATTAGTATAAAAAGTTTCTCTTAATAGTATAATCTTATATCTTTTATAAATCTAGTCTTCTTTTAAAAACCTAAATATTAGTAATATCTATATATTTTTTCTAGAGTTCTGTGGGGATAGTAATATTTAGGATAATCTATATTATTTATCTCTATTACTTCTTATTATTCTATCTTTTAGAAGTATTTTATTCCCTCTAGGAGAGAATATTAGAAGCTACTATCTAAATATCTAGTTAATATTTAAAGTAAAAGTTATATTAAGATAATTTCTTTACTTACTAGTTCTACCTCTCTGTAAGCTATTATTTCTTTATAAAATACTTAAGGCCCTTATAATTAGTTAGAACTTTAAACTTCTCAGTATTCTATAACTTTATCCTCTATATCTATAAATAGATTAATATTATAAAAAGCTTCTTATTGTGGATTAGGTAATTAAACTCTATGGAAGTTAGGTATTAAGAGTAGAAAACTACTAGATACCTTACTTCAGCCTTATTATCTTAAGTTAATATACCTCCTAGAGTATACTCTAAACAGTCTATCTCTACTATTATTAGAATGTGAGGATTAAATATCTATAGGATTAAATTTATAGCGAAAAGTTACTTTAATATAAGGAAAACCTCCTGCTACTTTAGTTTCTAGTAAAAAGAAACTAACTTCTAAATTAGGTAGTTTAAAAACTTTATAATAATATTATACTAAAATATAAAAATCTTATAGTAGGTTATAAACTTAAGGAAACTATAGATATTCTTTAGTAAACTAGGGGGAAGCTAGTTAGTAATAAATTCTAACTTCTTAGAATTATAAGAGAAGCTCTTTCTAGGTAATATAATAAACTTAATATACTTAACTATAGTAACTAAGAATTTATACTTCTTAGGATCTAACTTAAAGTTTATATTAGTAAAGTAGCTAAATACGTAGTAAATTTTGTTCTTATACTTCTTTTATAAGCTACTAATATAAATAAGAATATTATTAATATATATTATATTAAAATTATCTAGAAACTATTATAAGTAGCTATTAATATACTATTAAAATATAATAGGAGTATTAGTAAGTCTAAAGAGGTATACTATTTATTTAAAGAGGCTATAATATATCTAAAAAGTCATTTTCTCCTAATTTACCTTATTAATTCTAATCTTATAGAATATAGTAATAATATTAAGCTTAGTATATTAGTAAGTAATAATAACCTTCTAGAGGGTTTTGAATATAAGGGGGAGGAGGTAATAGTTTTTCTTTATAATTATATTAAGAGCTTTATAATTTATATAGAAATATATTCTTCTACCTAACTTTCTTATAAAGAGGACTGAGATATTAGTAGAGAAGCTACTTACTTTAATAAATTCCTTATTAAGTAAATCCTCTAGAGTCTTCTTAAGTATTAGAAACTTCTTTTATAATATATTATAGAGAGGTTTCTATAGGAAGTTTAGTTTCTATTTCTTATTATTAGAGATTAATAGAATATAGTAATTTATTTCTAATTAGCTAGAAAGTAGCTAATATACTGAATTTAGATAGAAAAGATCTGGAAATTCCTTTAAGATATTTATAAAGATATAATCTCTTAGATTTACCGCTATTTTTAAAGCTAATATTTTCTTAATATCTACCAGACTAATAGATATAATATAGTAGGAGCTTAGTATCTTACTAGTATATTATATAGTATACTGATAGATAAATATAAATAAATTAGTTTTAAGTAGCTAAGCTAACTGGATCTCCTTAAGTTATATTAGCTTATCTTAATATTTTAAGTATATTATTATACTGCCTTTTCTGTATATTATCTATTAAACTTCAGTATTATAAATAATATAATTATCCTCTATCTATAGCTACCTGAAATATAAGAATAGCTATAAGTTCTCTATAATATAAATATAGATTTTCTATATATAGCTACTAACTTCTAAAGTTAGAATAGTTACCCTCTAGGTGTTACTAGATAATAACTTAGTAGTATATCTCCTTATCTATCTCTTTAACTTATTAATTAGTAAGAAGTAAAGTTTTTTTATAGACGAAATATTAATAATAATATAGATATTATAATCTATATTAATAAGTATATTAATAGAGTAATCTCTATTAATTTTAATCTGAATAATAGCTAATTACTAGTTACTTACTTATTCTTTTTCTTATTATTTTCACTATTCTATTACTTCCACTTTAGTTAGCTTTAGAATCTAATTTTACTTTAAAATTACTTTTTTTCTGAATTCTTATTATCACTAAGTGGGATAATATTATCTTTCTAGTTATCTCTAGTATAATCTAGAGTAGCTATAGCTTTTATAACCTTTATACTAATCTTTTTATATTTTTAGACTTTATAGTTCCTACAGATATAGTTTTTCTTACTATATTTAAAATATCAGTAAGTATCCTAATAGTCTTTAGAGTATTCCTTAGGGATAGAGGAGAAGCTACTAAAGCTTCAGTATTATTATCACTTCTTAACCACTCTAGTTATTATAATATTACTCTTTATATTATAAGTAGCAGCTCTCTAATAAAATAGTTAGTAATATACTAATATTTTCTTTATATATTTAAGCTTCTAAATTATTTCTTAAACTTTAGATAACTAAAATCTATACTTTATAGGAAATTTAACTATAATAAGTAACTTCTTAAAGTAGGAAAGTAGAATAACCTCTAATAGAGAGATCTAGACTATATTTAGTTATATATACTATCTAGTATTAGTTAGAGTTTTTTTAAATTAGGATAGAAAAATAGTTAAGTATTTATCTTCCTTCTATCTAAAACTTTATAGTTAGATAATAGTATAAAACTAACTATTAGAGTTTAAATAAATTCTATCTAAATAACTTATAAAATTATTTAGACTATAGGAGTTTTCTAACTTTTTTACTATATAGAAGATTTTAACTACCTACTGAAAACTAAAGTCTAAATAGGAGTAAGTTAGATATTCATATTCCTAATTATTATTAAAGAAATAGTAGTTAATTTTAAATTTAGTTTTTATTTATTAGACTTATATTTAATATTCCTTCTACTTACCTAAAAACTTCAGAAGTAAGAGAAGAAGCTTCCTCTAGTAGTTAACTACTAGTAGAAATATAGTAATATTATTAACCCTAAAGACTATTATCCTAATAGATATTATTCTAGAGATTATTAAAATATCCTCATATAAACTAGAGGTAGCTATTATAGTAGCTACCTAGAGGTTACTACTTACTACAGTATCTTATCTTACTAACTTATATAAAAACTTATTAATCCTCTAGTAGAGGAAGTTTAAAATATATTATAATTACTACTAAAATAGTTTACTTATAGAGTTACTACCTGTGGGAGTATTCTGGGGAGCTTTAATACTTTCTATTATTCTTTATATTAGTTAGTTAGTTACTTGTTATATAGTTTTATATTCTAGAAGCTATACTTAACTAAATTATATACTTAACTAGTGGGAAGTAGGTTTGGAAATTACCTATAGGTACCCAGCTGGGTAATAGCCTATATAGTCTATAGGTAATAGTGGGTACCTATTAGGTCTGTAGGTAGTAAATAGGTATAGGTTAAAAAAAGGATACTACCTATAGGTAATATTAGGTTACTTATAATTACTTATTATATGCGATAGGTAATTGTGGGTAATCTAAAATTACCTATAGAAATATTTTTAACAGAAGAAAAAAATAGAAGAAATATATAAAATAATAAATATAAAAAAATACTAATAATTACTATAATCTAACTAGAGATAGATATAAATAATTACTATAAAGGTTGCTAGCTAGTAGCTTTTATGGTTATAGTTCTCTTTCTTTTCCCTAGCTTTTAACTTTAAAGATTCTTAATATTACTCTAGTAAGATTACTTAGAGGAAAGCTTTACTATGTAATTTTATAATAGAGTGTTTTTAAGGTTTAGAGGAGGGGGGAGGTCTGGAAGAGGAGGAGAGTTCCTCTCAGAATCTTAAATACTGAATTTTTCGTTATTATTTTAACTGTTACTTTTATCTATTTCTCTATCAGAAGAATTACTAACTATATCCTTATTAATATTCTCCTTAGAGAGAATTTTAATTGAGAAGTTAGTAAGTAACTAATAACCCTGAAAGTAATTTTTTATTTTTATTTTATCTAAAAGAGAGCTATAGTTAAAAATAATATAAATTATATATTAATATTCTTTAGCTATAATAATAACTTTATCCTCTTTATTAAGTATCTTTTCTAACTGAGAGTAAGATAGTTAGATTTTTTTTAACTACTTAACCTTAATAGTAAGGAGCTTAAAGATTATTTTAGCTGAGAGATTAAATTAGGAATAGTAGTAGATATTATATATCAAGCTGAATAAATATTTAAGAGGAATAGATATAGTTTAGATATAGAGATAATCTGCAGTCATAATATAAATACTTTCAAACTGAGGATATCTGTAATTAAGTTTTATCTAAAAAGTTTAAGCTATTTTACTAGTAAATATAACTAAAGAATATATTAGGAATATTTTCAGAATTAAATAAGTAAGATAAATATATTTATATTAGAATATTTATTATAGATATTCTGAATTTACTATATTTCTAATTAAGTATTTTAAAAATAATTAGTATAGTCAATTACTATAATTAATTATTATAAATATCTTTTTTATTAGATTATTAGATTATATTATTTATATAAAGCTAAATAAGTTTTATAGTTAAATACTATTAGTCTGCTAGATAATCTGTTAGGTTTTTAGATAGTATTAGTCTGTATAGATTCTAATGAAATTTTGTTTAATTTATTATTAAAAGGTTTTAATATCTGTGAAAATTTTAAGAGTTTAGCTGAAGTTAAATTAAATACTCTATATCTGAGAGACTGAAATATTAACTATTAGAGTTAAGAGAGTAGTAATATTATAAATCTGGAAAGAATCTAATCTAAGAAGTATATCAATATATTTATTAAATTTATTCTGACTATTTAAAGTTATATTAGTAATTATAGATATCTAACTGTAATTATTATAGTTAGTTTTCTCTTTTAGAGTAGTAATATATATCTGAAAATATAGTCAAATAATCCGAAAGAGGGTAAAAATATACTTAGGGGTGATATTCTATATCTAACTAACAAGATTAGTAAATAGAATAAAAAGTTTTATAATATTAAGTAAGATATTTAAAGCTTTCTATTTTATATTTAAAATTATATTTTCCTGGTTTTTTGTCTATTTTTGGAATTATATATTAATAGTTTACTAGGGGAGTCTAATTTAGATATATATAATAGTTATTAAGTTCTATTAAGTATAAATATTTTATAGAAATCTTAAAAGTTTTTCTTATAGTTAAATAGATTCTTAAAGCTTTTTAAACTTTTAGGACTTAAAAACTGAAAGTTTGAGAGAGATAGTAAGTTATTTAATTTATTATTTATTAGCGTAATATTACTATAAATAATTACTATAAATAGTTTTACTTTATAAATAATTATATTTATATTATTCTTACTTTATAAAATTATTTAGTTAAGTTATGTTTATAATTTATAATTAGTAGAATTAGTAGTTTATTAGTTATTATACTCTAGAATATTTTCTTTATCCTATTAATCTTAATTTTAGTTTTTAAAATCTAAAGAGTTTCTATAATAGAATATTAGTATTTTAAATAGTTTTAGTAGAAAATTACTTATAGATTATTATACTTACTATCTATATCCTTTAGTTTAATACTAAGTATCTTATTTTCAGAAACTTTAGATTAAAATATTTTAACTATATAGTATATCTTATAGATAATAAGGTTAAAGAAATAGGTAAGATATCTAATATATTAGATATTAGGAATTATGGTCTTAAAGTAATAACTATATTTCTCAGTAAGAAGCTTAAGGTTGAAGGATGAAGTATTATCTACTGAAATTATTTGAAAATATAGTTATTAATTAGTTCTCTCTTAAAAGTATTAAAAAAGCTAGATTATTATTTCAGCTTACTATATCTAGATATACCTTCTAGATATATTAGTAATATTAATAATAATTTATTATAAACTCTAAGTTTTATTAATAAAATAGTAGAGGACCTTAAAGAGAGAATATTTAAGGTTAGGAGTATTCTAGATATTAATTATAAGTGAGATTCTCCTATTTTTAGGAAGTAAACTGAGAAGTGATAATTAAAACCTTAGGATTTCAGCTGATAGCTATTAAGATAATATTAGTTAGTTTAGTAGATTATAGTTAGGTTATAGAAGTTAGTAAAACTGCTTAAAGAAGTAATTATGAATAATATTTAATAATAGATTAACTTTTATTATTAGGTGGATGAAAGTTTATTATAAGGTATCTATATAATTATTAGATAAAATCTAAATTTAATTACTATAAATAATTACTATAAATACTAAAAGAAGTTACTTATAATTACTTTACTAATAAGTAGATTATCTAAGTAAGCTTAATTATATAGCTTTAGAGTATAAATTGTAGAATATTTTAATATAATATTTATATTACTTAATTTAATATGAGGATAAACTAGTATTTTATAGTATTACTTATATAATATTACTAATTACTTAGTAATTTAAAAGAATATATAATTAAATTTATTCTAAATTAGTATTTTAATATTAAATTAGAATATTTCTACTTAGTTAAAATATTCCTTAAGGGATTCCTTACTTTAAAGTAGATATTAACTGTTTATAACTTGAGATTTATACTATTAGAGAGTTTACTAAAGAATATTAAGCTAACTGAGGAGGTTTACTATAAGAATAATAAAATTATAGTAAATATAAAGATTAGTAGTATATAGAGGATCTAAACTATCCTCTAGGTTGACGCTAAGTAGAGGTTATAATATCTTAGAAATAGTAGAGATAGTTTTTTAATATTCTATTAGAATTACAAAATAGTTATTACTATAATATTTATATTAATTAACTTAAATATAGAATATAAGATATAGATTAGGTTTTAGAATATTATAAAGTTATATTTAATAATTATTTATAGTTAGATATTTCATTATAAGTTTTATATTTATTAAATTATAGTTTTAATAAAAAAAACCTATTCTAATAATTATTAAATTTATTCTTATACTTATATTTATTATTATTATTAAATTAGTATTATACCTCTAGAAATTCTATTATTACTTCTAGTAGAAGTTAGAGATATACTAATATCTAGATATATAAATATTTATTTATCTAGTTAGACTACTCCCTCTAGCTCTAAATTTCCTCCCTTCAGATAAAAGTTAAATATAAACTAAACTAAGTTTACTATAAAAGTAATTATATAGATAGATTTAGAGTATCTACTAAAACTATTAGATAAACTAAAAATAGCCTATAAGAAACTAGTAATTATTATACTACCTAAGAAAAAAAAAATATCCAGAAGGTAAGAATATTTAGTTACTATTATATTAACTTTATCTAATAAGTTAGTTTATACTCTATATGAAATTAGGAAACTTTAAAGAATAACTAACCTCCTTATTCTAAAAGTATTATTTAGGTAGCTTATATATAAGATTATATAGTTTCTACTAAATTATACTTAAAAGGAATTTAAAATCTAATTTACTATATTTTATATATTATAAAAGGTTACTAAAGATTACCTTACTATATTATTCCTGGGTAAGTATATTTTTTAAGGAAATAAAGTATTTACTAATTTATCTAGATATAAATCTCTATATAATTTATATACAATAAGTTACTTTACTGAAGAAGGATTTTAATTTATGAAAAGAATTATTAAAAAATACTTAAGGTTTTAAGTTTAATTAAAAATTAAGATTACTAATAATTACTATAATTCATTACTATAAAATAATTATTCCTAATTTATTTTCCCTATTCTATTTTCTCTATAATCTCCTCAATAAAAGTAAAGTCCAGCTTAGCTATTAAGTTTTAAGCTTCCTGCTGATATTTATCTTAAAATATAGAGAATATTTAAGATAGGATTTAGAGGTATAAGTAGAGTAGGATACACTCTATACTTCCTTTAAAGTTTTTCTCTATCTCCTCAGCAAATTAGTTAATCTTAATAAAATTAATATCCTACTATAAGAAAGTAGAGTTAGGAAGGATAATCTAATCTAACTTCAGCTTACTACTATAAACTTCTTAAACTATATCTAGAAAAGTAAGCTTATAGTTAATAATATAATAGTAACTATAAATTATATAGAGGTAGCTAGAAATATTAACAGTAGGATAGTACTTAAATTTAAAAAACCTAAAATAATTAGTAAATATCCTATAATATTTTAATATTACTTATTTCTTTACCTTATAGTTTAAAGATAGAGATTTTACTAATATACTAGTAGTCTTTTAGTATTTTATAAGTATATAGTAAAGTAGAAATTCCTTCTTTATAAGGAGTGTTAGGCTGTTAATTTATCTATTTTTTATAAAGCTTTTTTTTGATAATTTCTAATATAACACTAGGGTGGTTATATTAAAGTTGAGGTTTTACGTAAAGCTACTTAAGTACTGCAAGCTAGGCTCTTTAGAGATACTGGAATTTTCTATTTTTATTTAACTATAATTTATTAGTATTTGTAGTAATTAATTATAGTAATTAGTTAGTATTTACTTACTTATACTACTGTATAATCTTCTGGGTTTTATACTTAATACTCTAGACTTCTTTAGCTTATTAGCTAATCTTATAGTTATTATAGGTATCTATATTAATAAGAGTCTCTTTTATCTATATTAATATGTTCTTAAACTTAATATTTTCCTAAATATTATTATTATTATTAAAATTAATTAGTAGGTTTTTCTTATTATACTAAACTCTAGTAGATTAAGTACTAGGAGGAGTATAGTTAATATTATACTATACTGTAATCTGTAAAGGATAGGTATTCTTCTGTATATTATTTTAAATAAGTAAATATTCTAAATTCTTTCTTAATAGTAAAAACTTATATAGCTGAATAAATATTATTATAGACCTGATTTTCTATATTGAGATAAGCTAACTAGGATATATTAATATATTTAGTATTCTGAAGAAAAGTTTTTATTTTCTAGCTTTTCTGGGTTTTTAGTAACTTTTTAACTTACTCTAGGTATTTCTCCTTGTTAGTTATAGTTTCCAGGTAGGCTCTAGCTTTTTTTGTATACTTATTCTATAAGTGGTTATTATTCACCTTTCTTTTCTGTCCTACGTTAGAGTCTGTAGGGCAGCCTATATTCTAATTAATATAATTAATTACTATAAGATTATTAAGAATTTAGATAACTTACTATAACTTAAAGATAATAATATCTTAAAGTTTCTATATACTAACTTATTAGTAAAGAAAATTCTTTAGTATCTTATTAAATAAAGAGGTAATAAAATATTCTTTACTATCTTACTAATATTATTATTATTATTATTATTTGTATTAGGTGAATAATCTAGAGAAATAAAAAATAAAAAGATTAGAAATAAATATCTATAATATAGTTTATATACAAATACTCCTTCCTGAAAAAAAAAATTAATTTAAATTATATTTTAAAATTTATTATAAAGTATATTTTTATATATAAAAAGATTATATAATTTAAATAATATTAGTTTTATATTTTTCTTCTTTAAAATAGCTGAGATATTAATATTTTAATATTTACTAATTTACTCCTTCCCTTTTAAGATAATTATAAAACATATTTACTACTTCTACTTAATATATTAATATATAAACCTCATAATAATAACACTACTAATATTACTACTTAGTAGTATAAGTTTACTTATTATTCTTATTTTAATTTAACTAATTAAATATTACTTATAGATAACTTACTAAAACAAATAATATAAATATAATACTACTACTATAGCTAAATAAACTATAGTAAAAATCTTAATTTCAGTTATTTCAGCTACTAATAAGGACCCTACTACTTAGAAAACCTTAGTAGCTTAGAAAATCTTACCTAGAAAGACTCCAGCTAGAAAGTCTATCTAGTGAAAGCTATATAGATATTATTCTAGTAGTAAGTTTATTCTTAATTACTATAAATAATTACTATAAATCTAATTATCTATAGTTATAGCTATTTAGAAAATTTATTACTACTAATATAATATTAAGTTTTTTATTCCTAAAGCTTCCTTCTAATATCTTATTAGGAAATTAATAATATAGATTTCTATTAAAAAGATCTCTATTACTAATTATTAGCTATTAATACTCTTTAAGAAGTAGCTAAATAGTATCTCATGAAAATATTTAAGTGTAAGTAATATTACTAAATTACTTACTATTTTCTATTTTACTTACTTTTTACTAGTAACTAATCTAGCAGCTATATATATAAAGTAAATTATAATTATATAGAAAGATATTATCTTTACCTACCAATTTCTATATACTGCTAGTAGCTTAAGCTTTAATCCTTTTACTTATATACTAATTTACCTAGTTATTCCCTATTCCCTATCACTTAAACCTAATATTAGTAGCTACTTAGCTAAAGAATAGTTCAGCTTTCATCGTCGCTAGGATATACTACTATAGTAGCAAAAAAAGGTATATAAGATACAGAAGTAAAAAGAAATTATTAATAGCCAGACTATTTACAGTAATAAAGATAATAGAGAAGATAAAAATAAAAAGTAATAATAATAATTAGCTTAAGAGAAATAATTAATTACTATAAATAATTACTATAAGTAATAGTAATAATATATTTATTTATCTT